>OMKY01118246.1:0-15419 GCA_900302395.1 Bregmaceros cantori | reverse complement strand
AGATGAAAGTAATTATGCAGAGAATGTCTTTCAAACCATGCCGTCATTTCAAAGTAGGAATGTAAAAAAAAAAAAAACACATGTTTTGTATGTTGATGACTTCTATCGGCCTTGCCAATGGGAATCAGGGCTCCGAACCGGTTCAAGGAACAAAAACCGAAAACGAGCGGAATTTTACAGAATTTTACGAGGAGCGGAAATGGAAACAGAAAAAGATTTCTTCAAATGTTCCGGAACAGTAACAGAACGTTATGAAATCCTCAAAACTGGTTAAAGACATTTTTTTCCATTCTCTATATATTGTAGCATATCCTATGTCTGGGAGGCTATTTCTGTCCACTTTCACTGTCAGTCATCAAGCCCCATGCATCTGGGGCTCCATCTTGTGGACAGACGAGGAAGCGAACGTAATGGCATTAATACTGTTGCACTGAAGTGTGAAAATCCACCAAACATATTTTTTATGAAACCATATCTAAACTTAACATTGCACAATATGAGGAACTTTAAGAACGAACGAAATGTTTGTGTTCCGAACTGGTTCAGGACCAATATTTTGGTGGCGGAACGGGTCAGAGAACGAAAACGTCAATTATAGAGCTGCCTGAACCTTTAGGAATGGAACGTTTTAAAAATAATTCTGTTTTCAAGCCCTGGGAGGGATCCTAACAAAAAAAAGCGGATAATTTTTTCCGGATTCACACTTTACATTGTGGCAAATGATACACCAAAATCCAATTCGGAATGCAGAGGCTTGGGAATGCAGGCGCGTAACCCCGTCTAACAGAGACAAACCAAGAAAGAGAACAAGAGGGATGAAGAGAAGGACAGGGTAGGTACATGGTTGACGTTAAATCGGATCATTTAGGAATATTATTTTCTGTGATGTAAGGTGGGAATCCAAAAAACGATGCACTTATTTTAAAAGGGTACAAAACCCGAGCCCCAATCCTTAACCTAACCCCCAACCTAATCCTAACCATACCCTAAACTTAACCCTAACCTTAACCCTAATGCTAACTTTAACCTAACCTTAACCCTAACCTAACCCAACCCCGACCCTAACCTTAACTTTAACCCTAATCCTAACCTTACCCTAACCCTAACCCCTAACCTTAACGTAACCCAACACTAACCTTAACCCTAATCCTAACCTAACCCTAACGAAATAAGTGAATCTTTTTTGGGATTCCAACTTTACATAACGGCAAAAAAATACGTTAGAAGTATCCGATTTAACAGGAACCGTGGGCACACCACGAGTGGACGGTGGTGCTTAACAAGGTCTGCCTTGCGGAAAGTCAAGTCGGAGGACAATAATAATCACACTTTTCTTGCATGACAAATCTTCCCCAACGCGGCGGTGGGCGTTGAGCGAGCAGGCCGGGACTCAAAAGACACCTATTAATCACAGACGGGCGACTGCGCGACTCGGGAGGGGACGCCGCAAAGTGAGCCAGAGGTTATGTGGGCGGGCGGATTAATCAATACCACCACAATAGCCGCGGTCGGTGGCAGGCGGGCCGTGCCACTTAGGGAGACCCCCGGTGCAATACACGGGAGGATTCGCTCGCATATGGGCACTCACCCGCAGACGCAAATAACACAGACACACGCACGCAGAGATGTTTCCAGACGTACATACACCCACCTACACAGCCTTTAAATAAATTGCTAGTGCTTTTGGCAGCGGTAACATGCAGAGGGGTTGGCTGTTGGGGCAGCGTAGCCTGGTGCTGCCAGACGAATGCATGTGCAAGCCGGTGTCTGGCATTCGCGTCGTCATATTTTACAATCTCCACTTGTAGCAGAATGTGCACCAAGTCGGGTCATCTTTCTCTAGAGGCGCTGTGTGTGTGTGCGGTCCAGCGACATTTTGTTTTTACGCTCGAGTTCTGACCATTTGTAGATGATGTGGCGCCAGCCCTTGGGTTGTCTGCCTCTTTTACTTTCCACTAATTCCCGAGAACTGGGAGCACTTCATGTGACCAGAGAATTTTAGAGATCTGCCTATGATTTAGCGCTGCATCTAACGATTATTTTGATCATCGATTAATCGCCCATTTTTACTGAGGATTAATTGATTATTGGATTGATTATTAGCGTGAATTATTATTAAATGTTTACAATATTAATAGTGCAAACTTTTGTCTGTTTTCGCTATCTCCACTCATTGTAACATTTGCATTGTTTAGTATTAGCATGGAAGAGCCTACTGTTCTGTGCTAATTCCGAACATCTTGTTGTTTTTTTCACCCAAGTTTACATGTTGTCTTCATTGTATTAGGGCCATGACACTGGGAATGGAGACAACGTTTGAGCGGAAGAGGGGCCAAACAAGGAAACGATTAATGACTGCCGATTAATCGGTTATCAAATTAGTCAACGATTATTTCAATAATCGATTATCATCTATTAATATATGAATCAGTTGCGGCTCTACTATGATTATTTTCGTTGTCTTGAGTGACATTTGATCCTCGTTTCTATGTGTTTGTCCTTTTCTATGTGTGTTTTTTATTTGTTGTCCAATGCATGATGTGGGTTTAGAATATTGCATATTCATCTGGAAACCATTCTGGAAGAGGCTTGGAAGAGTTAGGACTGAAGGTCTGTCTAGTGATGTTCCCGTTATTAGCTCATTATAATCACTGGTCAGGAACAACTTGTACAGACATTAATATCCTTGTCACGGGTCAAACGCAAATAATTTAGGAAACCAGAGAGGAGGCAGGCAAGAGGGTTTGAAAACCCTTTATTAATAACTCAAAATATTATTTAGTTCTTAGATCTGAGACGGACCCTAAATGTTGTCCATAGCGTCGTCATCAGAAACAGTACACATCTCATGATCAGTGTCCACCGGGGCTGGATCAGGTACGGGTGGAGGCTCCTGGGGGTCACGCTGCAGTCGGGAAAGAATGGATCCGGGTGAGCACAACGTCAGGAGCAGAACAGGTCAATATTTTGGGAATGTGGGGCAGCTGGCAGCGCTGGAGTCTCTGCGGACAATCCTGGCGGCGGAGGTGGAGATGGGTGGTCTGCGAGCGATGTGCGCCGTTCATCCGGCCGTCCCCGCTGACTTGTAAGAATCCTTGACTGGCTCTGGATGACTGTGTACTGACCGATTATAAGATATGGGCAGAGTAGCCATAAAAATGACTTAAATAAATGTATTGTTACCTCAGCTTACTTGTTACACAAGTAAAAGTAAAAAGTAGTCATCCAAATAGTGACTCAAGTAAAAGTAAAAAAGTACTCCACAAAAAAGTTACTTAAGTTTCAAAAGTACTGAGTAACTTCCAGAAAAAAAATAAAAATAAATAAATTGGGACAAGAGACAGAGAGATAGAGACTGAAAGAGAGAGAGTACGAGAGAGAGAGAGAGCGAGAGACCGAGAGAGCACCTCAGAGAGGGGGAGAGAGAGAGAGAGATATGACGCCAACATATGTGCCAACAGTTCCCAAAGGGTGTCGCTAAAGGCCATGTTAATGTAACGAGTAGGCAATTGCTTCTGTAGAAGCAGTTGCCTCCTGAAAGGATTCTCACAGTACCATTCCTGTATGTTCCATTCTCCTCCTTCCTGGGGCTTCGATCATACACAGAACTCCATCAATGAGTCTGCGTAGTTTCCAAGATGACTATTGACTAAAATTACCTTAAGTGTGTGAAGAAAGTCTATTTCTTGTGTTACTGCATCTGGGACTTCATTGCCTGGCACCCGCTGCCCAGGGCCACAACCACCACGATCTGCAAAATTCAAAAAATGAATAACGCCAAATCTGACGTGTGTGTGAAATTATGACCCCTCCCCCTCATGCAATTAACCCGGCAATGTAAATTAAAACATCAATTAGGACAATTACTTAAATAGGTTAAAACGGGCTGCTAATATCTGAATATTTGTATTGGAATTGCCGTAGGGCTCGGTTTTCTGGCCAAAACCAACCAGGAAGTAGGCACGGACATCAGAACGAATGTGGAGTCCATTTTTAATGTACAGTCTGTGCTCTGGCTCTAACAGTCAGTACCACTATGTTTATTATTTTTATGTTTGTTATTTACCTGCACTTTACAAACATTGTCAACTGTTTTTCAACAAGGCAACCTAGCTTGAAAATGACTCAGTACAACTCCTGACATTGTGTGTCAGTGGTGTGTGAAAAGGGTTCGTAGTGCATAATGTAAAGTCAGTGCCCCTGTTCAGCAGCTCAGAACACTGGGGACACTGAGAAATCCTCCATCCATCCATTCTCAGGCAGGCTTCTCCTAACTCTGTCATGCTGGCAACAGGCCAGGTGGATCCACCCAGACGCACAGCGCCTGGTCGGTCATGCCTTCCAACCGGGCGGGGGTCGACCCATATGAATTTTTCAGCGTCAACGGACCACCACACACAGACGCGCAGGCACATCCACCCAAGAGGGGACTATCATTCTAGATCTTCAGAAAGGGGCCGTATGCTTCCAGTCGTGTCCGAAAAAGACTAATGTGTCAGCCATCTGTGGTCAGACGAGGCAATACATTTTCAGGATGCAAGGTGGAGCTTGTATGCAAATAGATTGTTGTTACTGTGTGTTCAGACAGGACACCATAAGGTGTTGATTGAATGATTGAAGCCTTTGCGTTCATTTGTTTGGCATGGCAGGGCTCCGAAAGGAAAAGAAAACTGAAAACAAACAGAATTTACCGAATTTTACGAGGAGTGGAAACGGAAATGAAAAAAAGATTTATTCGACTGTTCCGGAACAGAAACAGAACACCCGCTAAAAACTTTTTTTTTTTTGTTCTCTAATTTAACATATCCCACGTCTGGGACACAATTTCCATCCACTTTCACTGTCTGTCGTCAAGCACCATGTATCTGAGGCTCCATCTTGTGGACAAACAAGGAAGTGAATGTAATGGCATTTTCATGTTAATACAGTTGCAATGACGTTTGAAAGTCCAACAAATACATTTTATATAACTATATGTAAACCTAACATTGGACAAAATAAGATACTTCGCTGGTGGTGTCAGTCGCTGCTACGGGCACTTGCATTGATAATGGGTTGCCACACATACTGCTAGGACCTAAATGCTATTTTTTTGTACCACTACGGCGCAGGTTTGCTATCTCTGAGTGCTTCTAGTTTTGATGTGTTATTTACCTGTACTGTGTGAACAATCATTGTTAACCATCCTTCAGTTAAAAAAAAAAACATACTTGCCTTGAACCACCAACGATTTCTGAGCAGCACACAAAAAATATCATAGAAAATCGATGATCAACCAGAATATTTCTTGATAATCGAAGAAGGTATCACCGTAAATTTCGACACCTCTAGCTCCAAGCTATCCATGTGCTTTCCCTCACACACACACGCACGCGTAGTGTGGTGTCGTTGTGAAGTCCAGATTTGGACGTGGAGCAGACAGTCGAGCAGGAGGGGAGAGCACGAGCTATTTGTCAACGCACCGCCCGTGTCAAAGTGTCAGGTGCGGGGACGTACCCCCCCTGCGTACCTCCCGCCCCGTCCACAGCTGGGGGTGTTAGGCTAGGCGACGGCGGGGCGTATGGTCGGAGCAGAGGACTCCTGTCAGGGCCATCAACAAATGCACAGACGTGCCGGCGCATGCACGTGTACAGTTTTAATCATTAAAGTACTTGGAGATGTGTGAGTGTGTGTGTGTGTCTGTGTGGACATCCCCTTGACACTAGAATCGATGCCACGCTGTAAAAAAAAAAAGACTCAAATTTAGGCGATAATTGAAATTGTTATTATTTGTTAATTATTATAAGTCAACAATCAAATCTGACCAGTTTTTGGACATTTGAGTATTGTCAGGCTCCCCATGAGAGGTTTGATGAAGTTAGACTGTAAAATAAAAACACAAATACCCGTCTCACTATACTGAGAGGGAGCACGCGGTGGGTGGAGAGTGCGTCCCCCAGACCATAGGTCAAGCAGTGCCACGGGTTCAGATCCCTTGTCCGGCTTTTCTGCAGTGTCTCCCCCCGACTCTTCATCCCAGTTTCTGATTAAATCCTGTTACAGACGCACACACAGCACTGTTCCAAACACCCACGGGGGAGGAGGGAGGCGAACGAAACCTAGGCAGCCCGGGCGATCTGGCCGTCGGACACCGTATTTCGGATTGCGGACCCGATTTGGATCCCGACCCGAGTTGGATGTCTACCATGTTTCAGGGACCATAATATGGACCTCGCAAGCGATAGTTACACTCAAACACAATAAATAACACAATAATAAAATAATAATTAATAATAAATAAAAATGAAGCCTGCTTTTTATTTACAATGCAAACACGTAAAGTGTATATTCGTATACATTCGACATTATTGTTTACAGAGAAACTGTACCACTGGGAGCCTGCTTTTTATTTACAATGCAAACACGTAAAGTGTATATTCGTATACATTCGACATTATTGTTTACAGAGAAACTGTACCACTGGGGTGGCGGCAATAAAAATAACATTTAATAAAAATTAAATTAAATCAAATGTGGAACGATGAGGAATTTGCTACGTCACAAATTCCACAATTTCAAAACAAACCGAAATCTGGGCGGACCTTAAAATGCCCACATGAGGCAAATATTGTGAAGCAACCACAAAACGACCAGAATAGAGTTGTAGTGGTTTACTGATTTACCAAGCCAAGAAACCCTTTTAAAACATGATTTTTCATGTCACCCCACCTTTAACAATTAAAACTAGCCGTTATTGTTTTCAGTTCGTGAAATATTTGCCACACCAATTCTTTGGTGTGTATGGTTGTGTGTTGTATTTTAAGATTTCCCCCGGGGCATCCAGCGAACGCGACAAGCGTCGTGACTAGAACTAAGTCAAGGGCTCAGAACCTGACCCTCCCGATACATGGATCCAGTTTCTCAGCCCTCGCATCCGCCACGGCTGTTGACACCCCGGGGTATTTGCACGGGCCGACGACTGTCTGAATCCATGCCATGAGTGCCCCTAGCCTAGTTAGACCCAGTTAACCTATGGATAAACACACCTCGATTCTTGGTCATCTTGACCCCGTGAGCCAGTCATCGAGACCCACTCCTCCAATGGAGACGAGTCCAGGAACCGTTTGACCTAATCCTAATCCTACCACACTAAAACCGAAAACCACTGGACACCAACACCCACACGGGTCAACACATCGTAAGCCTAGTTCCTATGTCAGCTGTTGTGTATGAACACTCCTAAATCAGTTTTTGTGCATGAATTTAGAGTCTCCATTCTGGCGCCTAAAATTGATGTGCCTACATCATCAGTGGCTTCCAGAGCGGGCTCTTCGGACGTTTCGACCAAAAAACCAGACGCCCTCCTCCGCTCTGTTGGTCCCGAGGATTGATCAGATCCTCGGTGTAGACACAGAAATCCAATTAGCATAAATTAATTCAATTACATTAGTGTGTGTGTGTGTGGATGTGTGTTGTGAGAACGGAGAGTGTGACAGGTGTGCAAATGACCAGAGGTTTCTGCGGGAAATGACACGCACACACTGCCGTAGCCTGGAAAGCCAAACGAATTGTCCACGCATCACCAGAACGTGCGTTTGGGTCTGGAGTTGATGGGATTGAAAAGGGGCGTGGTGGGGTAGCATTATTTAAAAAAAAAAATAAAAAATTATCCAATTACAGCACAGTACGCGTGACAAGTGTAGGAAGTGTCTCGTCTGACAGGGAGCCCGCCTCATTGTGGCTCTAGAACTGTCAGCAGTTTGTACACAATATTCATTAACTTGATGAATTGCACAATAATATTTCTGGCCACAATACGCACTGGAAGCGTCAAAAAACGAAATAGTTTTATTTAGTTTTCAAACGATAACAAAAATTGCCTGGAGACCACCACAACATCCAGGATCTAACCCGCAGAGTCGCAGACCAGATGTATACTTTTGGTTCCCCTTTGGAGATTGTGATGTGGTGGTTGCCGCCCCCCGCTGGTCGGAACCACAGCTAATGAGTCAGCCAAACTGTGCTCTGTAATAATCAGGCCAGGCTGCTGACGGGTTCCTTTTAAGGGGAAATTGTTAAGTAGTTTATTGTGCTGTTTATAGTAGCGTTGTGTTGACAGTTTTTGTTCTGCATCTTAACAATGACCATACCCGATTTCAAATGAACCCTTTCATTTTCAATTTCGCAATGAATGACAGTGTGAAAAAAAACATAACAATGATGAGACTTTTGAGGCTCTCATATTTGACGAACAGTTAAAAACAAATAGAAAGTAACAATTATGATTAATCAGCCATTTTCCGTTTGACCTGTTCATTTTTGATCTGCGCCGGGGCAGAGCCCGTTGAGCGCAGATTGTTTTCACCCGCGTTGGTTTGTCCCCTCGATAACTGAAAAAGTTGAGCACGGATCTGGATTAAATTTTCCAGAGTTGTCGGAAATGACGAAAGAAAGAAGTGATTCAATTTTGGAGCATTTCTGTAGCCTATAAGTAAGATTGCTCTGCATGAAAAGTGCTATATAAATAAAGTTTGATTTGATACTAACGGATGAACGCGTGCCCGTGTTCTCCCGCAGCTGCGCCCGAGGTGCATTTTAGTCTCCCAAACGGCCGATGCTATTTTTGACCAGCGGTCTAAAATTATTAACCTGATTCCTGAAACATTATTAATCTTGATCAAAATTATTTCATCCAAACATGACATCTTACTATCTGTCTCACTATCTCCATTGCGGGTTGAACATTTCCAATGTAGTATTAGCATGGAGGGGCCTATTCTTCTGTGCTAGCTGACAACATTCTGTTGTTCAGTATCCAAGATAATGGTTGGCAACGTGACACTGGGAATGGAGACTGGCATTGGGATCGACAGAAATGAAACGCGTTTCGTTTAATTAGTTGCTAAATAATTTCATTCATCCTAATTATTATTATCATTAAAAGTATTATTATTATTATTAAACAAAACTTGCCTCATATTTTATATCGTAAGCTGCCTTGTCAAGTTTTGATTTCCCGAGAACATTTGGTGGACCTTCAAACCACAACCTCACTAACGGAAGCAAGAGTGTGAAAACCACTCTGCACCACACTGTTCCCCCAAACGGATACAATGAGCCCTGTACTGGTAGCCTGGCGAGCCAGAACCAACGCGTCAAACACACATCGCACAGCGCGAGACGCTTGCATTGGTTCTGGGGAAATCAGGCACGCCGTCGGTACAGATTCAAACCACCAATCAGCGCGGACATGGGGAGAGTTTGTACGGGCTACGCGAGATGTGGGCAGAGTTTGGTTGTCACATCTCCACACCGCTTGTCCCACCTACTGCGCTGTGACTGGCTAACACGATTTGATTGACACGATTTTGTTTTCTAACATCTTCCGACACTGGTTTTACCAGACCCAATACAGCCCCTGTACTGGGGCTGCGAGTCATGCCCCCCTGGTACATGTCAAGGTCTTTTAGTGCTCTCAGGTTTTATCCTCTGTACTGTGTATAAACAGTATTAGTGCACTCTGCCACTGTCAAAAAGTAAATACTCACAATGCACCTTTTTAACCCCTTCAGTGCCAACCAGGGATGTTAAAATGAGGTTAAAGCATTATTGGATTGTCATGCATTTTACACTCCATCTGCAGTCTTTGCAGGTGATTAATCGTTGCTAATGGATAATTGAATTAATTGCTCAATGGGCAGCGATATTAATAGGTTCTATATATTACGTTGACGTCAGACCAAAAAATATACCACTTCTTTGTTGTCTGGCCCACAGAGAAGTGGTAGAGCAGCAGAAACACTGTCGACCTATTTAAAAACCGTGAAGCTGTCATTGAAAGGAACGTATCACGTTCAAACGTGTTTGATACATGTTCCCGATGCAAAGCATCATGGCCCCACCCTTACACGGTGTTAAGCCACACAGCAACACTAACAATAACTAATAATAACTAAAAGCTAGCAGAGAGTAGCAGGCTTTTCCATGCAAATTCTAAAGTGGAAATCTGAATAACTGGAGATAGTGAGACATCAAACTGTTTGCAATATTAATATATCAATATTAATATGCAATATAAAGTATCAGGTTAATACTTGTTCCAAATTGGGTTTTTTTGTTTATTTTTAAGTTATATTTTGGGCATAAACACCGTTTTTCATTCTTTATTGAGAGAGATAGTGTCGGGATTAAATCAGAAACTGGGATGGAGTCAGGGGGAAGACATTGCAGAAAAGCCGGAGAGGGGATTAGAACCAGTGGCACTGCTAGAGCTATGGGCCGGGGGGGGGTAATTGATTAATGATCAGTAAAAATGGCCGATTAATCAAGGATTTAAAATAATCTTTAGTTGCACTTGCTAATCATTAGTATTGCTGAAACAATGAATCGTCTCATCACAGCAGCCATGTTTCAGCTTCTCCTCAAGCAGAGGGGAAGTAGTCGCTCTCTAGCCGACACAGGGGCCCTTTCTTCAATTAGGGTTAGTGAAAAAGGGTAGTGCTCCCCCACCCTTTTCAATTATTTTTATGTCTTCTCTCTTCTACCGCACATCCGGGGTCGTGCTGTGGGGGCAGCAGCTTGGGCAGGGAAGCCCAGACCTCCCTCGATCCGGTTACTACTATCTCTTGCTGGGACCCCAAGTTGTTCCCAGGCCAGCCGAGAGACGGTCTCTCCAGCGTGTCCAGGGTTTTCCCCGGGGTCTTCTGCCGTTGGGCCTTGCTCTGAACGCCTCCCTGGGGAGGTGTCCAGGGAGCATCCTGGAATAATCCTGATTATTATTCATAATTGAAATCACGTTTATTAATCACCATTATAGAAAAATGATGAACAATTGACTTTTATTGCACTTCTTTAAAAATATATATTTTCATTGCAGATTGTAATTTCAAATCACAAAATTCAATCTAAGAATGTACTCTGTAGGAAATAAAGGATAAAACTGAAATGCAATTCTAGTATGAAAGTAATAGTATGAACTTAGATGTAATAGTATGAAAGACTAGCCTACCAATGTTTTGTAAGGTATGAACAATATAAAACTGAAATGGAAATTATGAATGTATTAATTATAAATAAACAACATTTTTCATAATCATTGGGGCCCAAATTCAATTGATTTTGCAGCCTTATGTTCTCATATTTTCATTCCTTAACACCCATGGATATATTGGGATATTATGGACGACAAGGAAGAGATCTCTCAGCAAATGTATTCTAGTGCAAATCTTTGAATTGCGACATTAATGAGAGAGGAACTTGCTCCTGCTCTCCAGATTAACTGATTCATTCTCTGTGGTCGACGTGTCGGGACTAGTTGATCATCAGTCGATCACTCTGAGACACAACCAACCAGTTATCCCTAATACCAACAACAAGGTTTATGCTGCCCTGGGGTGAGACCACTGTTTTCTGTCTGGTTTCAGCAAAATGGGGTGAAGCTCATTCAGGTTGCAAAATGTGGGTCGTAGAGGCAGAGATGGGCACTAAGGCATTTACTCCGTTACAATTTCTTTTGAGGACTTTTTTTACTTTAGGAGTATGTTTTTCACAAGTTACTTTCTACTTTTACTTGTGTACATTTCAGGTGAAACAAACTACTTTTTACTGAGCTATCACCATTCACCAATTCCCTACCTGTTACATTAACTAGGCCTTTAGCAACCCCCGCTGGGAACTGTTGGCACATATGTTGGCAACTTGGCGTCATATCGCTCTCTCGGTCTCCCTCTTTCTCGGGCGCTTTGTTTTTTTACTGAAAGTTACTCACTTTTTTTGTGGAGTAATTTTTTACTTTTACTTGAGTCACTAATTTGGATGACTACTTTTTACTTTTGCTGAGGTAACAAATACCATATCTGCGTAGAGGTGGACAATATTCCGGGGGGAAAAACAAACTGATATACCGAAAAATATATGTAACCCTTAACTTTTGAGAGTGGATGAGTAATCCGTAAACAAACCAATACAAATGGCTAAAAGATACAAAATGTGAATTTACATTTTCTTCTCCTAACAATGAGCGAAAGTCGGAAGACCAGGTTCGACTCATAAAGAGTAAGAGGAATGGTGGAGAAAGGGAGACAATAAAACAGTCTTTGATCATCAACTTGATTTATTTGGCTGGCAATCTTTTTCATAGGTACTTATGGCCGAAACCGCAACGTCAGGTTGGCAGATTTTTTTTGTAGTAGTAGGTTTTCTCACTTTTCTGCTACATGTCATAAAAGAATAATTACAAAAACACATCTACATGGCCCAGCGAAGAAACTAAAATATTACCTGGGTAATGGAGACTGACAGTCCCAGTAGGAGTCCAGCCCCACCTATATTGTTCACTGTGTCACCTGTGACTCTCGAATCACGACAGTTCTTTCAGGAGGAAGAGCGCCGTCTAGAGTTCTTACTATTTCAATGTCTCTTCCTCTGGATTAGAGGATAGTAAATTGCTCAAGGATACAGGTGGTTCTCAATTGTTCATTTGGGTTCGAATGGGTGGCTCGCCACCTCCAGAAGCCTGCTTACTACTGCGTCGTAGATCACAGCACCCCGGAGGAAATCAGGTTGTCTCTGGAATAGGGCTGCAACTAACGATTATTTTGATCATTGATTAATCGGCCATTTTTACTGGCGATTAATCGGTTAATTTTTCCTTTAAAATCGGAACCATTATTAGCATTCATTATGATTATGAAACATTATTAAAAGATTGCAACATTAAGATCTGTTTTGCTCTCCATTTAATAGTAATAACATGAAGGAGCCTACTCTTACAAGCTAAATTATAACGTTTTGGATTGTATGTATGTCAAGAAACTCGGCCTGTTGGCCATGCAGTACAGGCCAATCAGTTACCATGTCTAACTGTTACTTTAACATCAAATATAATTTATCCCTATAAATACACAGGGATATAATGACGACTGTGAGGGAAAACCATGTGTATAACACACAGCCATATACTAATCATATTACACTATTCCAAACGCATCACTCATTTGTTTTGTTAATCATTCAAAACCAACTAATCCAATTTCTATCATAAAACATTCCTTCATTGATCAAATCATTTCAAATAGTTAACCAATATTAATCATGTTATCAAGGGTGATATTCAACCCACTCTGTTAATATCGATCAGTCAATAATAATACATATCACACCAAAAACACATCATACTCAATGAATATTGATGTATTTTAAGATTTCCCCTGGGGTAGCGACTAGAGCCAGAGAGAGAGATCAATAAACCAAGGTCCCATCGCCTGGCTCTCTACCTCCGCGTCCGCCACGGCTGTTGACACCCCAAGGTTAATGCACGGGCCAACGACTGTCTGAATCAGCACTCAAAAGTGTCGGAGGGGGGGCCCAGTTGTCACATCCCGATTAATAATGTACAGAGCTATCTTCATATGTGCGGTTACAACACTCACACAAGCAGGTGTGGCGGGAGTGCGCGCTGTGTCCGAACATGTCCGACCACCATTCAGCATCACAGGTGCAGTTACACATGGATCGGTTCACCTGTAATCCATCATCCTCTCATGTTCAAATCATTCAAAGTTGTTTAAAAGAGGATTGTAAACAATCCTCTTTTCAGTAAACGGCACACCCATCTGCCGCTCATAATAGTTTTCCACTTTTCGGACGGCACACCTGGCGTCGGCGAACCTATTCATTAAACACACCGCGAGTGTTACCTCCAGGCGATACCGCCGTAGAGCACCTTAATCAATGACATCGGGACAGGGGGAGAATTTAGTACACGCCATTTGCAACGTGTGGTCATTTTCAACAAAAGTCATATTTATCTTCTTTGAAGGTGTTACTCATAATCGTCGCGTCCGCTTCGATGTGTCGTCCATAGCACGCAATTCTCCAACCGCGTAACTTATTCAATTTAAAGTGTTTCACTAGCTTCATAAAACAATCACTCGAACGAGGGGGATGAGCATGTCCACTTGGCGTGCTGTCTGGATCAAAGAGAGTGCTGCGCGTTCACGCGCCGACACATGCGCATTCCGCTCATTGGGTAAATGTGGCTTCTGATTGCTCTTGGCAGATTCCAATAATAATGTAATATTGGTCCTGATGTCATTGTCACAATTATTTTCCTACAAATTAAATGTCATCACAGAACGTATGGAAAATCCCATTTGAACAAAAGAAAATATTCATTTTACTGGGTGTTCATAACCTGAGTTACATATCACTAAGGATTTTAGCCATATCTGATATTTTCCAGTATTCTTCCAAGCATGGACTTTTTTTTTGTCTTTGTGCCTATCTCCACCACTCAGCCCAGTGATGAACGCCATGACTCAGGTTAATAATTGTCCAAATTTCAAAGGAGATTCATCGATTTACTGTCTGAATGCTGATTAATCGATGATCAATGCAATTGTTTAGTTTGGTACCCTGATGGATGAATGGATAAGATATAGATGGGTTGATTTGATCCAACTGACCATTAATATTTTAATAATATTATTTGTTGATTGTTGAAATGATTAAATTGCTACTGGATTGAATACTCTTTATACTCATCCAATTTGTTTCTTTTCTTCTATGAATTATGTCTATTCAGTAGTTTGTATTTTCTCAAATGAAACTCCATTCACAGATTGAACAATTTGATTAAAATTAAAAATATATATTTTTCAGTGATAAAACTCAAGGATGGAGTGATTAAAAAATCAGATTTTATTTTTAAGCAGTCGTACAGCCAGAGTTTGGATATAAATTGTGCGTAGTTGGTGGAACTAAAACGTCAGTGCACATTTATTTTAGTGCTCAAAGAGTTAAACGCCATTCTTCAATGGAATGGATATCATGTACATTAGATGACATTGATCCTTCCGATGACATCATAATGACTTGGGTGGTCTCCAGCCCATCCAGGACAGCTGTTGGGGAGGGTTTTAATTACTCAGCCAGATATTGATCCAAAACTGGCCATCTGACACTTTAGAAAACTCTACTGTCTGATGGAGAGAACAAAGACCCTTTAACTCATACCGCAACATGTGCTTGGTGTTCTCCCTATTGACTGAGCGAACTGCGCAGCACAGACCGCTTCATTATTTAATTTGTCTGTTTTTGGATCTTTTAAGATTCAAGCCAATTTTTCAATTTTTTTTGTGATTGGAACTAAAGCTGGTTGGAGATCTGGACATCGTATTATTTGATAGCTAGAAGTCGTATTGGGATTGAACTATGGCTTTCAACAACGGAGGTAGCACAGAGTCTCCGTGCCCTAGCACAGAGTCTCCGTGCCCTAGCACAGAGCCTCCGGGCCCTAGCACAGAGCCTCCGGGCCCTAGCACAGAGCCTCCGGGCCCTAGCACAGAGCCTCCGGGCCCTAGCACAGAGCCTCCAGGCCCCAGGAATCACTGGTGTTTTTTTTTCCTTCCTCAGAGTGGAGATGCTGCTGGGGTTGTGTA
>OMKY01118235.1:8201-20434 GCA_900302395.1 Bregmaceros cantori | reverse complement strand
GGGTAGACATCGCACAAAATCTGGCGAGTCGGAATAGAACTTGTGGCACTACGGACGCTGTGATCTAAACCACTGCATCATTACTATGAATGGGAGCTGTCTTTAGGTGCAGCGTCTTTAACTACTTTGCCATCGACGGCCGTCCAAAAAAAGATTTTAAAAAGTATATCTGTCCTGCCGCATTTAGTCTCCGCTAGAGGGCATTGTTGTCGTCTCTGTCAGTCCCTGCATGGACACTTGACGAAAATAATAGGATACAGAATACCAAAAACATGTAAAACACTTTATCTTGGATATTTAGATGTAGAGAACATGATACAAAAGGAAGATGAGTACTTGATTAAAATCCTACTCTCAGCTACAAAAAAAACAATAACAAGACGTTGGTACAAGGCTGAGCCGCCTTCGGAGGACTAGTGGATGGATGCTGTGAGGGAAATTTGCATGATGGAGGAAATCACACATTGAGTGCGGCATCAACGCGGTAAATTTGAAACCAGATGGACTAAATGGATGGACTACACAAAGCCGGACTTGGCGACGGTCGCCACTACGAACTGAAAAAAAAAAGAAAAAAAAGAAGAAAGTGGTGGACTTTTAACAATCACTACGGACTGTAATCGTGGCACTGTGTGTTTGTTTTCTGTTGTGTTTGTTTTTTGTTATTGTACTGTCTTTGTTTGTCTTTAATAAAAAACAAGTTTAAAAAAAAAAAGCAATATTCCAAAGGTTGACTCATGTTGTATAACGAAATATATGCATTTTATTTAGTACATCTCAAATTCACTACAACATGAGTTGAATGCATGCCGGTTATTTTGTTAGGGTAAGATTAGATTTAGGAGTAAGGGCGTAGGGTAAGGTTCGGGCTTATGGTTAGGTTAGTGTTAAGTGGCAGCAGGCTAGGGATAAGGTTAGGGGTTGGCATTAAGGGTTTTAGTGGCATTAGGGGTTAGTGTTATACGCTAGGAGAGTTGCACACTCCATCAGACACCAGGAAGAGCTGCTGCAGCTGTTGGCTCAGCACTGTAGCAGCTGACTATTGTACCTCCGCCTGTGCCCATCAGGGGATAGTAAGCAATAGCGCTTACGGCGCATGTTTTTTTTTTTTTTGTTAAACAAAGGCGGCAGCATGTAAAAATTATTGGCGGTTAGCGGGCGGTTAAGGTTTTGAAAACCGGGAGAAAAAACAATTATGCAAATGGATGGCGGGTGGGTAACTATTTTAAGCAGCGGTTGCAGGTGAAAAAATGGGCCATCCGCGCATCTCTAATACCAACCTGAAAGTTTATCTGTGTTAGAATCTGTCTGCCCTGGTGTGTGTTTTTAAGTGTGCGTGTAAATAGTTACATGTCTCATTCCCTAGAATATAAATGCTTGATTCATAACCTGAATAAAAAGAATACTCTCGTCTTGCCGCCATTACTTACTCCAAAATCCAATTTGGTGTGAAATTAATACTGCTATGTTTTTGGAATTTTTCACTTTTCTGGAATTTTGTGGCTGAAAAAGAATATGCACAGTATACAAACATTTTATTCGGTGATTGGATTAATCTAAGAAATGATCAGGAATAATAATTGATGACATTGTTGTTAAAATTCCAAGATGTACAAACAATTGCTATCTCTTTAGCCTTGTTTTCAGTAGGCTGTGGCTGAGGAACTAGGGCTAGTTGACCAGACCATGCCAAATGTGCCAAACGTACACCCATGAGTTCCTGATATTTACAGTAATATGTAAGTCTTGCAAGGCTTAGCTGGCCCAGACCCGTTTAGGAGTTGGCCCTAGAAGAGTACCTTATCTCCCGTGCGAACCGGTCAATGATTGTGATCCATCTGTCCTTGCCAACCTTGCTGAACTGTGCTGAAGAATCCTGAATAATGACAACGCTGACGCTATGCATCCTGTCTGAACATTGGAGAAAGGATAAGATCATTAGTGATATTTGGGAAATGGAGTGTATTCGGCATAGCATGACACTTACTGACCAGCTAAGGCTAATATCTAACATTAGGAACATGTTTTATCTGTTGATTTTATGAATCTATGGAATTATCTGGAGTAATATTTGATGACTATGCGTATGGAAGTGTCTAACTCTAGGCTAGCATGCCATATGTTGGAGATATGGGGGAAAGGGTGGAAAGGGGAGTTTTTTTGCACCATATCCACTATAATTTGGACTCGTTTGGGTTCCCCCATATGTGTCAAGTCCATTCATGCTGATGTTACTCTCATTCAAGTGTATCGGGTGTGTCCCCAACTTAAAAGTTCGTAGATGAGTGTTTTCAAAACAATATTTAAGTTATTGGCCCAAAACTTTGATCCTGATCCTATGATTCCACTTTTTGGGATGACAGACTCTTTAACCCCACCTCTGTCGCAGAAGCAGCAGTGTGTGTTGGTCTTCTCGTCATTTCTAGCCAGATGAGTGGTCCTCCAAAATGGAAAGGCTCAGTCTGGCTGACCGCTGGGGCAACACTGAACGCCGCATATGGCTCGTGGGCCATAGTTTTCCTTTGTCTCGTTTAGAGCTATTTAGAATAGAAATTCTCAGCAATAGAGAACATGCAAAATAGTCAGGTAGTGCAGAATTAAACAGCTGGCTGACTCTGCTGTTAGCACTTCATCATGGTTTTGTATCGGCACACACACAGACACACATGTTTTTATTATCAAAGAAGAAAAACACAAGTCATAATTGTCTTCATTTGATTTAAAACACACACATGTGACAATGTGCGCAGTGTCACATAGACACATAGACACAGGTGCGTGCGCGCGCACACATGCCCACCAATACAGACACAGCCCGTTCGGCCGCAGGCGTTGCATTTCAGAGTTCCATTTGCTTGATTAAATCATATTTGCATATGGAAATGGTTTGAAGATGATATTAATTTGTTATATTCAAAGGAGAATTACCTTCCCACAGTGAAGCTAAATCATGCGCTGACAATGAGAGTCACATGATGATATTGAACTTTGCTCAGACACACGAACACACATGCACACACACACGCACTCACATATGCACACACACTCTCACACATGCATGCACACACATACGCTTATGCACACACCACACACCCATCCACACCCTCTCACACACACACATGCACAGACTCACACAGACATGCACAAACACACTCACACATGCACACACGCATGCACAACAATACATGCAGAAACACACACATGCACACAGGGAGCAGGCTGTTTCTTCACAAAAGTCAGGATTTGGGGTCCTGGGAAGGGGTTAAGGTAAGGGTTAGGTTCAGGATCGGAATTAGATTTAGGCTCTAGGTTAACCTGTAATGCTGCAGTGACTAAACGACTTTTGGACTAAACGACCCGTATCCGTGCATATACGAGTGTGATTGTATGTGAGGGTTAGTGTGTGTGTGTGTGTGTGTGTGTGTTATCGTGAGTGTCTGTGTGCATGTGTATGTGTGTGCATACATGTGTACATGGATACGGTTGGATTCGTCTAAAAGTTGTTCACACACATACACACACTCTCTCACACACACGCACACACACACGCACACACACACCACTGAAAAGATGCAGTATTCCTTGTACTGCTCCACTGCTGTGCAAGGTGTCCACTCTGAAGACCCAGAGGATGTGATAAGAAATGTATATAATTCTCAGAGATCCCATTTCATTATCACTACCCCCATCAGTATATCAGTTAATTAAGAAACACATGCTAAAGGGTGTTCATCCCATAGCGGGTGGCCATCAGAGGGCGTTCATTGGTTTGAGCTCAGGCTTTCCTCATTAACATTCTGGGGAATCTTTCTCCATATGTAGTAAAGTGTGCTGCCCAGTAGCTCAGTTGGTTAGGCAGAGCGCTGGAAAGCACGCATATGCCTCAACGTCATATACGTCTCGCCAACAACGTATTTCCCGCATGTCTTCCCCCCATCTTCACCTGTTTCCACTAACCCTAGTAAATAAAGCTCGGAAAAAACAGCCTGAATGGGCTGAAAAAAAAAACATTTTAAAAAATGTAGTAAAGTGACCCTTACTGGCCAATACCCAGTTACACTGGCTCTGAAATATTAAATTTTTTAATCACACCAACCTAGGTGGCATATTTGTGAGAGTGAACTGATCACTGGCCATATGCCACCCTTTAAGGCTCATATTTATCTCAATAAACACATAATATGCCTAGTGTTGGCACTCATATCTGAAATAAGTAAGGGATTGTCCGTCATACATTTATAGTGAAATTCATCCTCTGCATTTAACCCATCCCTGAGGAGCGGAAGAGGGCAGCCGCAGTGCAGCGCCCAGGAGGCCAACTCCAGATTCTGAGCCAGTACCTTGGTCAGGGATACTGACTGGAACAGGTTAACTAGAACATTTTTTTGATGGTGGAGGAAACCAGAGTGCCTGGAGGAAACCCATGCAGACACAGGGAGAACATGTGAAACTCCACACAGAAAGGACCTGTGTTGGGTTTCAAATCCAGGACCTTCTAGCTGTAAGGCAGCAATGCTAAACACTGACCACCATGCTGCCTGGCCACACACAGACACACAAAAGAAGGAAAGATGACCCATGTTTGTGCACATTCTTCTACAAGCGGAGATAGTTAACAGTAGCCCCGTTTACATGAGACAAAAAAAATCTGTTATAATCCGATTAATTGGTGGTCTACGTATATGTAGTAGGCGAAAACATTGTGTGCATCCGCAACAACATCAGATTGTTAATTAAACAATATGTACACAAGGCTAATGATGAGGTCCAATATTTTATAGACAAAAGGTGGATCTTTATTTTGGGACCTGTTTGCTTGTATTTCAATTGGCCGACATGCACTGGGCTGAGTTGAATGACAGCCGACAGCGCATATACAAAACTGCGACAAACAAAGTTTCTATTGAAACCTCCACATAAAAAAAGTGTCACAATAAAATTGGAGTGACCGTATAATCACACACACATCATTTCACATCATGCAACATATGAATTATTCTTGCTCATCCACAAACTGCTATCCTGGAAATGGCATTCAGATGCCATGCGAGTGACTCAAAAGATAAATGAACAAAGACTGACTGGAACATAAAAAAAAAAACACTCATACAAAAATGAGATCTTTCTCGGAATCATGAAATGTTTCACTGCCAATTATGAAGAGGCGAATTTGACGAGAATGGATGCTATTACATATCTTATCACAGCACAATGTTTTCATTTATCAAGCCATCTAAAAATATAGACTTGTACCAAACTTGAACACTCCCCCACTCTCAGTCTCAGTCTCTCTCTCTTTCCCTCGCTTGATAATTTTCAAATAAAATTGTGAACGATTTCAAATAAATAATACATTCTTGTAAGTTATGG
The DNA here is from genome assembly GCA_900302395.1 of Bregmaceros cantori. Classification (NCBI taxonomy): domain Eukaryota; kingdom Metazoa; phylum Chordata; class Actinopteri; order Gadiformes; family Bregmacerotidae; genus Bregmaceros; species Bregmaceros cantori. The sequence continues at coordinate 15,064 of OMKY01118235.1, read as the reverse complement.
CATAAAGTAACATAGACTCATGCTAGCTGGAACTGACCCCAGTGAAATTGGGAGTTAATCTTCAATTGAAAACTTCCAAAAAGTGTTTCTTATGTTTCATATTTCAACAAATTGCTGTTCGCTAAAGTGGGAAAGTTTTCCACATTCAGCAAATAAAAGGTCAATGAAAAACCCATCAGTTACATGCTAGTAACTGATGTTCTATTTCTAGTTTAACTTGAAATGACAGTAAAGCCTTGTGATCGCTTATTATCATATCCCTAAAACTCAAAAGTGTCGGGGATGTAATGGTTTTGGTTCCGCGGCAGATCCTCTGTGACGTCACAGTCACTACCAGTGACCGGGAGTATGTAACGGAAGTAAAAGATCGAGTTTACACATAAACTACCGACCGCCGGCCGAAACCCATAACCGCATGGGTAGAGGCGGAGTAGTATTAACTAGAGTGGAAGTCAAAAGATACTCAGCCTCTCGGTATCCAAGGATAGTCAACAATGCCAGCAGGTCAAACAAGAGGAAGCCTGCTGGCTAAATAGTGGAAGTCACAGGTGCTAAACATTAGCATTAGCATTACTTTCTCAGGCAGTGGAGTGTGGCGCCAGAGCGCCACCTGTGACAAAAAGAAGAAGATGATGCATTTTGGAGATATCCCTTTAGCAGTCGGCACCGAGTGCATACCTCTAGTTTTTGAGAAATTCATATTATCAAGAAAGTAGGCTACATGGCAGATAACCAACAATTAAAGAACTAACGTCATTTCTGGCAGGCCAAGATAGTTAAGAAGCTTGCTGCCCACCCCTTCATTCATTCCTAATTGATACAGGTGTATCCCCTCAGCTGATTTACTCTCTCCCCTAGTGATTGGCTGGACAGCTTCGGCACGCCCTATAAATTCTATCCGCTCCTAAACCATGTACTGCTTTGTTTTGCTACCTACCATCTTCCACGGCTCCACCACCAAGATGGAAAAAGTGTTGTGTGTGATGTGACATGTTCTCTCGAGAATTCCCTAAACTACTGCTGCTCCCTGAATTAGTGCTTTTCCATGGTACTCATGGAAAGGGGAGTTCCTCCGAACAGAGCCATATCGCCAAGATAATTCTAATTTCAATAAAAGAGCTGCCTCTTAATCGTCTGTTGTTTTCTTGACTAAAATGGTTCTGACAGAAATATGACGCGGCAATATCTATGAATGGTCAGGACTTGACTTACCAACCCTCAACAGAATGACTATGGTCCGAAGCCTCTGGAGGAAACTGACCCATGTTGGTGCACATTCTGCTACGAACAGAGATGAACTCTGATGGGGCTACATTTCCATTCAAACTAACCAAAGGTTTGATAAGAGCCAGACAATTAAAACGCAATGTTGTACACTGTGGCTAGCAAATATTCCTCTGTCTGTCACATGTTTCCGCAGAGTGGAACGTATCTTGCAAAACGTTTTCAAGGGGAAAAAGGATCAACACACAAATACGGTTGGAATGTTTATTGAGCAGTTTTTCAGGTCAGGAATGCAGTTTGTCATCACATCAAGCTAGGAGAAGGTCAGCAAAGTCAACCAGGAGATGGGGAACGGACCTAACAAGCTAAGGCTACCGCTAGGCTCGGTAAGAGCTGCAAGGTAGGCATTACAGGCGTGGCCTAGTGCTCGGGTAAGAGCGTAGTTGTAGGTATGCCAGGCGAAGCCTGGAGCTCGGGTAAGAGCGTTGAGGTAGGTATGACAGGCAGTTCAAAAGGTGATTCCATGCACATGTCTTCTTCAATTCTCACCTATTATGAGACAACTTCAAAACATTTTTTTTCTTTTTATATGTAAAACTGACGTTTCCATTAGCACAATTATCACCTGCACATCCATTCCTCCACACATAAGAATGCCAAATGTTTCTATGAAATGCAGAAACGTTCTATATTGGGAAACAATACTTCATTACATTCCAACAGTCACAAAGGTCTTGCTTGCTGCCTGTCTGAATGTGACTACCATAGCTCCTGAATTCTGATATGTGGAATTTTACAACTTAATGACTTAATGGGGAGCTGGCCTGTCCGCAACACTGGAGGTAAAAGAAAAAAAATAGAAAATATAAACTATCAAAAAGCAAGTGGCACTAGCAGCTAGCACCATTCCTCTCACCCAGAAATATTCCTATGGTTTCTTCTTCTAATTTTAGAATGGACACAAATGTTATTCATTTGCAAGGATACATGGCAATGGACTATGATTAGATATTTCATTTTGAACAAAATGAAAATGAAGCACCGCAGTAGCTCAGTCTGTTACGAAAATGCAGTACAAAGCACACAAAAATATGGTGCTTACACCCCACTCATGTCTCTCTCTCCCCCTCAGTCACTCCCCTTTCTCTCTCTATTCCTTGGGGTAGCACAGTAGGAATACCCTACCTCCTGTGCCAACTTAACTTGGGCGAAACATAGCAACCACAATGAATCGGGCTAATTAATTACGAGCAGTACTGGTAGTAATGGAATATTATAATATAAATTGCAACATTCTGGAACCAATTTAATCCCATTACTGGAAGCTCTCATGAATATAATTCCTGCAGAATCAGCGCATCAAAGTCCAAAGGGAGACATGTGACTATTAGGACCATGATGTGCTGCGGGGGGCTGCACGGGGGGCTGAGGGGATTGTAATTTGAGGATGATCATCATCCCTGGTATTTTATAATGTCTTGAAAATATGAAGTGTTGGATTATTTTTTAAATTACCAGAATGGGTAGCACAGTAGTGCAGTAGTTTTACATTTACTTATTCTCCCCATGTTTGTGTTTCCTCCAGGCACTCCGGTTTCCCGCACCATCAATAACATGTTCTAGTTAACCTGCTCCAGTCAGTCTCCCTGGCCAAGGCACTGGCCAGGGACACACAGCCTAATTTTTGTGTGGGGTAATTTCTGTGTGGAGCATAGACTGTGTATAAAAATGGACACCGCATTCGTTTTGATGTCCGTGCCTACTTCTGGGTTGGTATGGACCTCTGGTGGAGCCTAGTCTCAGAAAACCGAGGCCCATGGGAATTCCAATACAAATATTCCAATCTTAGCAGCCTGTTTAAACCTATTTAAATATCTTTCCTAATTGATTTTTTAATGTATATTGCCGGGATAATTATCTGTTAATTGTGTGAGGGGGGTCATAATTTCACGAACGAGTCAGATTTGGCGTTAATATTTTTTATTTCAGCTCCCATAGTATCCCATTCATTCTGACTGTGTTGTTGGCGCCCCTAGTGGACAGTACCACCGGAAGTAATCGCGCGTGGGGTGGCTCACTCTCATATAATGTATAGCTTTCTCTATCTCTCCTTGTCCCAGATCAGATATACGTGTACTTTCAACAATGGCAGCACGCAGTCGGCAGCACAACCCAAATTCCTTCACAGCAATGGAATGATGTCATCTACTTTATATACAGTCTATGGTGTGGAGTTTACATGTCCTCCCTGTGTCTGCGTGGGTTTCCTCCAGGCACTCTGGTTTTCCCCACCACAAATACATGTTCTTGTTATCCTGCTCCTGTCAGTGCCCCTGTCCAAGGCTCTTGTCTGACTTTCTCTCTGAAGTCTCTGAAGGCCTCCAACCTGCCTCCATCAGTCGACCAAAGACCAGCAGCGGTGTATTCCAATTTGCTATACTACGAATAGTGTGCAATTTTCCAAACTGTGAGTGCCTCTCTGAATAGAATGGTCTGTGGCGAACATACTAGAAATAAGTTACGCTGCCAAAATATCACCTGATTTTCTTTTTCTCAGCGTAAGCGCCATTTTCCATTTTTTGACTGGGTTAGTTCTGAAAGTGTTACTTACCAATTCCGCCACAGACCAAGCACAAAATCTCACTCGCTTTTGAGTTGCAGCTACCACTGTAATGCATGCGAGCACCCAAAATAGAGTCCAGTGAGTGCAAGGACCATTGTTCCATACTTCACATTTTGATCATTGGAAGTGCACCATCCAGGTACTTGCGGTACACTTCATTTTGTTCCTTTTTTAAAAAGTTATCAAGTTTTCCCGACGTAAGCGGGGCTTTTCCAATTTTCACACATCTTAGAAAAGCCGGTGAGGGGAGTAGAACTTACTACGGGCGCTGTGATTTAAATTGCATCACCATTAGTATGAATGAGGGGCGTTTTTACTTTTGTCATTTTTGACATGGAACAGCGTTATACACTACACAAAGTAGTCAAAGTGCTGAAGTGCGAAAATTCGAATTGGATTAGACTGGTACAGCGTCCAAAACCTACTACGTATTTCAAGTTCACTGCCAAAGATCTCTCTCTCTCTTTGACAATTACTTTCTTCTTCCTCTATTTTTCTGTCTCTTCCTGTCATCCAAATTGGCGTCATTGAGTCTTTTACATCAGAGTTTGGCTCATTAGTGTATGCATTGGCTGTGTCTGTGATGAATTGTTTGACCGTGGTCTGCGCTGTCGCGTGCTATCCTGGACGTCTGTTTCCATGCCTAGACCACACCCCACCACTCCGCTTACCAAGCCCCTCCGCACCCCTCCGTCCAAGCCCGTAATTCTCGGTGAGTGACCGGAGGTCAGCGCTCTCCTTCCGCCCCATGATTGATTCGCGCTCAACTCCCGCGCCGCTCGTCCCGTGTTCTCTGAGCCGTCAGCACTGCGTGTCGTCCTGGGCCTGTTTAGAAATGTATTTATAGTTGGCTGCCTGTTTGGAAATATATTTATAGCCGGTGTCATGGCCTTAATAAAATGTCCGGCATAAAGCTGCAGCTAATGGCCGCCTAATTAAATTCTGACGTGCCAACTTTATGAATTGAAATAACTCAATGGACCTTGCTGGACTGGCTTTGTCCCTTTAGAACGTAACTCAACAAACACTGGGCATTCTTCTGGGTGCTTTCTGACTCATGTGTTTGTCTTTGTGAGTGTTTGTATGTGTGTGTAGTATGCTTGTTCACAAATTAACAAATGTGTATATATTTGTTTAACAAATGTGTTTGTTTACCCCGCGTAGACATTGCGGCCGTGTTGGCCTCATGCAAGACAGATGCACGATGTCATAGTCATTGTTACATTATCAATACCCACATTATGGTGTTAGAGGGGATTCGACAATTGAGAAGGTTCGTTGTTGTACATTTGATTGTTTTTTGTAGGACATTAAGAATCAAACTCACCCACTTTAGTAAAACATTGATTATTTGATCAGGGGTAGTGGCAAATCCTTATTGAGGTAGAAAGCTGCGTCCTTGGTGCAAGTCTGCTTACCACCCGATATATCTGAACAAATAAAACAAACGATTATGTAAAACAAATATATGTTATGTGTCTTTTTTAACCTTTATTTAACCGGGGAGGTCCACTTGAGGTATAACACCTTTTGTTTCAGGGAATACTGACAATATAAAAGGCAAACAACATGCACACAGGCATGCCTAGGAGACAGCATGCAGTAGTCAACAACAACCACAGTAAAAGTGAGAGTAAAAACAATGACACTCCTCAACTAAAGCCACTTTTAAAAGACTTTTAAAAGCATCTATGGAAGGCAGAGATTACAAGGTGTTAATTGTTATGGAAATCTGACTTGTAGAGTCACGCCTCCATTGTCCTGATTGGCTACAAGCTGTGACATCATTGGATGTCCCCACCCATCAGCTATATATCAGTGATACTTCCGGATGGGGTTGTTCGGCCATGTTTTCCTGCTTAGCTCATAGCTTAGCTTAGCTAGCCGGGTATCGGCTAGCTAAGCTAAGCTAGCTAAGACTCTACAAGTCACATTTCCATAACAAAGGTTAGAATGTTTTGGAGCTTGTTACAAACACACAGGGCACATGAACTAAAATAAGTCTTGCACAATTTGATACGCACAACAGGAACATTTCAAGTTATTTCATTTCCAGACCTAGTGCCATAGGAAGTGGGACAACAGACAGCTAATGCATGGTGGGTGGTTACCAATCAAGGCCTTTGCAATAAAAATGAGGTAATGGATTTTTCTTGATAGTGAAGTCAAGTTACCATTCCATTTTGTTTTTTCAAGTTACTTGTAGTTTTCAAGACACTGAACCCCAAAACGCTAAATGGTTGTGGTGATCGCCTTGCATGCTATCTAACTGTGTGACTAAGAAGTCACTGTGAAGTGTTTTGAGTACCACATATGTATATGTATATGCATATATTATGGACTAGCAGCCGGAGTTATGCAGTCATTATGGAGACCACTCTGGAGACACAGATCTATCTCCCTAAGGACGAAGCGCTGCATCTGCAACTCCTCAGTGCTTATCATCCTCTGGTCCGAGAACTGGCCGCTGAGCAAGACCTTGGCAGCCAGGCCCGATGGCTTCCATAGCAGAGTGCTACGAACCATCGAGGGCTTCCAGTGGGCTCAGCACATTACCAACGATGAGGTCAAGAGACGGACCCAACAACCACCCGGCTCAACGTCGCATCCACTGGTTTGGCCTTACACAGCGCCTCCCACAAGATCACCCAACCCTGGAATTCAACCCTCAGATGGCTGGATGTTGTCGCCCAAGACCCTGGCGGCTGGCGCAGGCAAAACACATAACAGACCAAAATGGAGAAGACTGTTGAATCTGATTGGCTCTATGCGCCCTGACGTGCACAAGGATTAAGTAAGTATATATTATGGGGCTGGATCTGTGGCGCAGTTGGTTGGACTGCTGCATCCCACCCCATACAGTCTTGTGCCTCTGGATTAGTCTCACAGCGCATGCAGCTGTCATGAGATCACTTCCCTTCACTGACATAAGTGCGCTGCAGGTCTGCTTCCCCACTCTCTCCTCCTTCACACTAACCCTGTCAATAAAACAATAAGATAGCGCTTGTTCCCAATA
>OMKY01118228.1:0-15337 GCA_900302395.1 Bregmaceros cantori | reverse complement strand
TTCATTTATGCGCTAATATTTTGATGGTTTTCATACTTTTTATCAATAATGTTGAATAATTTTAATCATATATTGGATTTTCAGAAATTATGAAGATACATCAAATTTGTGTAGACCAATAGGTGGTGGTCTCAGCAAAAACTCCTTAAAAGCGCTTAATCGATACCTGCATTAGTTGTTGATTCATTCATCGATTAATCGACTAATTGTTGCAGCCCTACTCCCTGTCAAACACATGTCTTGAGTCACTCTATTTGTTTCCCTGTATGAGCAGCAGCAGCAGGATCTCCTGGCCTTGAAGCACCAGCAGGAGCTGTTGGAGCACCAGAGGAAGATGGAGAGCCACCGCCTGGAGCAGGAGATGGAGAAGCAGCAGAGAGAACAGAAACTACTGCTGCTCAAGAACAAAGAGCGAGGACAAGAAAGTGAGTGGATACATATCATATATTAATAGATACTTAATAGATATGCATTGTTCATAGATATTGAGTTTATTCAGAGTAAGTAATTAGAGATGCATAATATTATCAAGTCATCATCATCATCATGTTGAGTACAGATTTCAGTGATTCATAGTGTGTTGAAATAATAATATGGCCGTTATAATTGTATTAATAACACCTGTGAGAATTATTAACCTGAGACTACTTAAACTGTGATATTTAGGGGGTGTGCGGTGGCAGGGTGGTTATAGAGGTCGAGCCTTGCCACGGCTTCTAATCCCTTCTTCTGCGATGTCTCCCCCGACTCTTCATCCCAGTTTCGGATTTCATTGTGTCACTATCTCTCTCAATAAAAGAATGAAAAACGGCGCTTGCGCCCCCCCAAAAAAAACTTTAAAAAAGTGATATTCATTCATTCATTCAAATAGTGGTGTGAAGTATATATACTGGTTGATTTCGGTTATCAGATCAGTACTTAGGGGTTATACAATATGGGGATATCGGATGTTGTAAGTTCGTAATAAGAAACAATATCATGCATCTCTAATGATGAACAATCAGGAATCTCATTGTGTGTCGAAAGGAGGATCAGCGACCACTGAAAGGAGCAGCACGGCCTACGTCGGTTAGCACTTAGCAGCACACGATGGTGTTAACTGGAGGTTATGACTCAGGATTTTTGTGAAAGGATTGTGTCAGCACTGCCAATGCATGACATTTTCTGCCAATCATTTTAACCTATACAGTATTGTGCATGGAGGTGTGTTTTGCCAGGGTTGGGAAGTAATGGACTACATGTAACGCTGTTACGTCATCATATTACAAAAGGAAAGTAACTTGTGGCTGAATGCAAACAAAAAGCCCATCTAGTGAATAACACCAGTAATAATCTCATTGACCTCGAGAGCAAAGAGAGCAAACGCCAGCTGCTATTATTATTATTGTATGCATGTACTACGTGCGGAGTGGCAGGATTCACTAACACCAAAAAGGGGTGAGCCTAAAAACGTTGGAACTAGCGGAACAGGGGAACTGAGCGAGAGAGTCGTGAATGTGGGTGCCGTGGTGGGGCGAAGGGTTTCCCATCCTGTAACTGCCTGTGCCAATTGCTGAATTGGAGAACCAGGTAAGATGACCTTTTTGATGATATGATCCAATGTGTATTTGACCAATGACTTGTTGGGTAAACATGATAAGACTAATATCTTGCGGTTCTAGCAACCACATAACTGTAGAATCAGAATCAGAATCACTTTTATTGCCAGGTCGTGGATAAACGTATCAGTCAATCAATCAATCAAGTTTATTTTGTAGAGCCCTTTCAACACCGCAAAGGTGGACCAAAGTGCTTTACATAAAATGAAAACAAAAAACAAAACATATACACGTATCACGATGAACAAAACAATGATAAGAACGCAGCAGTAATCAGAGTGCCGGTAAAAAGAAGAAACGTAGGTTGTGACGCAGTAAGACATGGCACACCATTACTACTGTGGTGTTCGAAGAGTTCATAGTTCTATTGTGGATGTCTGGCAGGTGCGGTAGCCAGCACGGAGGTCAAGATGCGCCTGCAGGAGTTTGTCCTGAACAAGAAGAAGGCGCTGGCTCAACGCAGCATCAACCAGGGGGGAATACCCAACGATGCTCCCTACTGGTACCGGTGAGAACAGCACTTAAAACTGGAACGAAACTCGTTACTAATTTTAAGAACAGATACAATTGCAAAAAAAATGCCAATCGCTACTGATATATAAGAGCTTCAATTGGGAAGTGAAATGAATAAAACCTTTATTTTAATAGCACAGTGTTTCCATTAGTGAAAACAAAAGAATGTATGTGTCATTGTATGTGTGTTTTTGCATGTCCATGGTTGTGCTGTTGTGCGGTGCGTAAACGCATAACTTTCTCTGGCTCGCCAGGTTATGTTTTTTTGCATGCGTTTGTGCCCAAGAGATCACATGAATCATTGAAACCTTCAATGGGATTTAAATAACATTGTTGACTCAACTTGTAATCAACAGAAGTATTTGAAGTCCTTTTAATGACCACTTGCACGTGCTGTGTGTGATGTCTGTGCATGTATTTGTGTCGGATCACCTCATCCAGGAAAACCCAGCACAGCTCACTAGATCAGAGTTCTCCTCCCCAGACGGGGATGTCCACCTACAATCACCCAGTGTTGGGAGTCTACAATCCACGGGACGATTTCCCTCTCCGCAAAACAGGTGCCTTCCCACGCACGTACACACGACAATGCTCAGATGGAGGTGCATTGTTGTCCATGCGCAGTTCGTAAACCAAACCATGGGCTACTGTGCCTTTGCTGTGGCAGGGCCTAAACTGCGGAACTCTTCCCTTGAATATGCGGACTGCTCAGTTGCTAGACCTATATTTCATTTTTAAGTTATTTTTTCTGGCGTCAGCGCCATTTTTTCCATCTTTATTGGATAGGATTAGTCGGAAACTGGGTTGAAGAGACATTGCAAGTCGACGAGCGTAGACACAGCGCCACTAACATGAATGGGGTCGCGTTAGGTGCGGTGTCCATAACCACTCGGCCAACGCGGACCCCCTAGACCTTTTTAAATCCATGTAAAAAACTCTATTGTTTTCTCTCGCATTTTATTAGTGTGTTTTTTAAAGGTATCTGATCTCTGTTTTTATGTATTATCACTATGAGTACTGTAAAGCACTTTGGTGGGGGCTCAGCCCCTGAAAGTTTTTGCTATATAAATAAAATTGACTTTACTTGACTTGAAAACTGGTGTAGCCATTCTAATCTAAGTTATGGACTATATATTTGGTATCAGGAATCAATATGGGCCACTTTTGAAGGCTGTGTCAAAGGCTGTGTTCCAATTTGCAACTGTGTTCCAGTGTGCTTCACTTTGTGCACTATGTGTACTACACTCTACATGAATAGCGCATTTGAATTTGCAGCAGCGCGAAGTGCTCTTCCAAATGGAATACTCCATGGTGAACTAACAAATCTAGCGAAAAAGTAAGCTCACACATCTATTGTGATTCATATTGCATTACTGAGACAGTTCACTATTGTTGGAGCTGCCACAACACTGCCTGCATCCACCGCTGCCTGGTCGGCTTTGGTCAGTTTTGTCGTTGTGGTCCCGCCTCTTCTGCCATTAAGTAAAAATGGCGTCCAGGGACTGCGCAAGGTGTCCATCGTCCCACGCTTCGTATTTTGGCTGTTTAAAGTGCAGGTACTTGTGATGCACTTCATTTTGACACCTTTGAATTGGAACAGCTCTATGCACTCAAACAAAGTTATAAAATGTGTGATTTACAAGAAAACATTTGATTGAGACATCCCTACACAAACACACTGTTGCAAAAAAATTGTATACGCACAGCCTCAGAAACACACACACAAATACATACACACACACACACACAAATCATGCCTTTGTGCGTGTGTGGGAGAGCTGTAGACCTCATGACCCGATTTGGTCTACATCTCCCTCTCGGGTCTCTGTCATTCCTTTACCCTCTGTTGTTTGAGTTTATTGTATGTCCATACTTCATACTTCACACCTGTCCTATGCTTGATCCTTCTTCCATATCACCTGTACCACTTACTTACTATTCTCTCTCTCTCTCTCCTTCACCCTGTCTCTCTGTCTCGCTCTATCCATCCCTTTCTCACTTTCTCTGTGTCTATCCATCTCCCTCATTCCGTCTGTCGCTCTGTTGACGTTCATTAATGAGCCCTGCTACGTCTTTCACGCTCCCTAAGTAGGGCATCTATACATAGAATGGTGCAATGCATGTACACAAACACACATTCACACACACACACACACACACACAGAATGAAGGCTCAACAAAGCATTTGTCTGGTCTGAGGTACGGCGTTCAAATTAACAGGCCATGTTTTGGTCCCGCTTGTGAGGTCTCTTATTCTAAGTGTTTGTTTTGGTGGTTAACAAACGCCGTTTATTCACTGTAAATTGACACACAAAACAACAACCACACTGCATGATTTATCCATAGAAGGGAAAGATGCATTTACAATCTTTGGTTCATATACTCAGTTGTCAACCCATTGTCTTTAGGTGTTAATTTGGGTGCCAAAAGCGACTTTCACAGCTGTCACTTGAAGACTAAGACAGAAGGGAATTCTCCTCAGCCATATGTTAAAGGAATCACCACTGAAAATGCATACAGAAATATGTTCTTTCCTGATCTTAGCCTGATCTGTCGATGTTGCCCGTGTGTGTGTGTTGTGTTTAATATTCCCCCTGGGGCATCCAGCAAATGCGACAGCCTCACTGAAGGCAGAAGCCCAGTGTCTCTCAAGAGACCTGCCTTACTGAACGCAAAGGCATCCTTGTCTCAATCCCCGCGTCCGCTGAGACTGTTGGTACCCCAGGGTGTTTGCAACGGGCCGACGACTGTCTAAATCAATACCTCTGAGTTTTGGCCGAGACTCTTGTATGTGCTCATTCTGGCTAAGCGCTTCGGGGTGACATAGAAGAAACTAAAAAAATCACTGTATTTGATGTTATGTAACTAAACTTTGGTTGTGAAACAATTCACATGTCATATTTAAAAATGGCATGTGATCAATGATGAATTTCGAAGTTTCTCCTATCTTTCCCCCTTTTGCATCCATAGGACTAACCTATGCTAACCAAGCACTGCTGCATGCATTATGAGTTCATGCACTCCGGCAAGAGTGGTATGTATCGACTCGGTTAAGATCATGGAACATATTTGAGAATTACATTTCGGTGGCATTTTCCAACAAGCTTATTTAAAATAACAGCAATTTGCTATTGAATGAGTATGAAGTTTCCTTAAAAATACAATAAGAAATAAGGGGGGAGGAGGGAGGGGCGTGGGGGGGTGAGTTAGTATTTTATAGAAATGACTGAATTTCTGTGCCATTTTCACCAGATTGTCCACCAAAAGAAATACACATTCAGACTAGTGGAACAGACTCTTCACTGCTACACAGTGGGATACTAATATTATAATGATGTCTAATAGTGTTACAACACTGATGCTCCCGCCTACTGCTCTGCCAACGACGGGACGTTATGTTCCCAGGGACTCTGTGTCCCAGTGTGTCAGTGGTGGACAGCACAGCGGGGAGCCACAGATGACTGAATGTGTTTTCTGCTGTTCTTTTGTCCACCGGCCACGCTTCCAACCCACCAAGATGGGAAAAGAGAGAGGTTATTTAAAAACAAAAAAACACATGTCATTTCTCTTTCTCTCCTCCAAAGGCTACTAGTTCACTCAATTGAGAATCGGCACTATTGGGTCAACGTGACATTTTCAGCACCACGGACATCGTTCCGAAAGCACACACTTCGCTAGACGTCAAGAGACACTTTTGTAGAATGTAGAACATTCTGATCACTACTTTCCTAGAAGGAAGAGATCCTCTATATAGCGTTGTGTTCAGATGCCATTCGTGGAGAATATTTTGTGGACCGTCAAACATCGGTGCATTTTTTTGTATTAAAATGGTTGGTACTGAAAGAGTTAATTTCACTAAAAAAATGGGATAGACCTATGGTAGTTGTGTTCTAAAGTCAAGCAGAGAGAATAATATTATTACATTTTAATAACATTGTACACGTTTTCATAACAGTGCAACACATAACGCTTTGTTATGTATGTCCCACTTTCTCTGAATTCAGCGTCTGAGCCGAACCTCAAGCTCCGATCCCGGCTCAAACAGAAGGTCAGTGAGAGGCGAAGCAGTCCGCTCCTCCGGCGCCGCGACAGTCCGATAACAGCTGCTAAGAAACGTTCGCTGGACATTGCAGGTAGGCATGTACACACTCACTCACACCCACAAAGGTGAGCCGGTGCTGGGACAGTTCTACTCAGCTACCATCGAGTTCATTGACACTCAATACTCCTCCAGAACATTGAAATGTCGGAGCCCTTCCTACTCCTCCTATCCTGGACACTTTCTGTTTGTTCTTTTGTAGGATGAGCAGAGTTTACCAGAACATTAGTAAACTCTCCAAAGTCTTTACAATCAACAAATGAATTCTCTGTTGATTGTAGATACCCTAGCAGAGCGTGTTGTTAGACCAAAAAAAGAGACAGATATAATATAATTAATTGCTGATAATTTGAACCAATGAAATTATCTGGGCTTTACCACTAACCTGCAAGCTAGAACAATGCATGATATATGACATCTTTGATATCTCCATGTCACCAGCATTTGCCAGCGCAACCACCTGGGCATCACTTTTTGATGTGCCTCCAAAATACTTATATATACGGCCCTTAATGATTCTCTACATCATATCCATGCGAGCCTGTAGAACAGAACATTATTGAGCAATAGAAAATAAGTATATTCTGTCATGCTAGTGGATGCTATTGATGATAGCACTGTGATGTTGATGCCAGTCCCATGAACAAGCTCCTTTTGTTTTGAGACTTTTCATCTGTGTTTTATGTTGAACAGACTCTGTGTGCAGCAGTGCCCCCGGCTCTGGTCCCAGTTCCCCGAACAACAACAGCATCACCAACATCCCCAACGAAAACGGAATCGCCGTGTGCTCGAGCAACGATGCCTCACATGCACATGTAAAGAGACGCACGCACACACATGCACGCAGGTGGCACAGACACACCGACACGCGGTGCATGCGTTGACGGATACTCTAACCCTAACTATCACCTGGCTGCAGGTGCACTCTGTTTGAATAACTCATTTGAATAAACACCCCTTTCATGTGTCCTGTTGTTAGAGCGGTCAGGGTAATTGTGCCATGTACCGTGTGTAAACTGTGATGCAGACAGTCGCATACTTGACGCCATCAACTTCCCTTTATTATTCTATTATTAAAAAATATGTTTTTAGTTATTGTTCAAATTGCATGGTCTTCAATGTGAACCATTAATGTTGAATGTTTATTTAAATGTTATGCATATTTCAATGCTGATTTGTTCCTACTGGAACAGTCGCAGTCAATTGTCATTGCATTCATGAAAACCAAATTGATGTCGAGGTTGATTAAAGACTTGTTGACCATATTGAAATAGAAGAATTGTGTAGTTTATGTAAATAATTGATCATATTGAAATTAACTGTGCACATAACAAACATAATTTCCCCTTTTGTGATCAGTAAAGTATACTGATTGTGATACATTGACATTATTTATTAGCCATTTCAGTGACAATCCATTTTTACACTAATACACGTGCTCTGATGGCTGCAGGTCCACCAAATATTCTGCGCATGTTATTTGTTAAAGATCGGCATCTCTACTTTCTGTTAGAAAATTCATTTCTTTCATTTTAGAAATTAGTCATGATGTGTTTGCCAAAAAAATATGCGTTTTGGCACTACCAATGTTAAAGATTGTTATCTACATTCAAACCAATAATAGTGATGCTCCTTATAACAAAAAAAAAATCAAGGAGGGCCACACAAACGCTGGCTGGGTAACATATATAAATGGGGTGGTAATGGAATCACAGGGACTGAGATCTCTGGAGAACAGTGGCTCATGTTGCACCATCTGCTCTGGGTCTAGAACAAGAAACATGACGCGGAGTTACCGGCTTTCAGCATTAGAAGTTCACTTTTTACACCACATCCCTAAACTAAGTGGAGAAAACATCTTGGTTAGTGTTTTGTATTTCCTGGGCTAGTGAATAGGGAGTCGTACAATAGATACCTCCTCCTCTAGGAAAGGCTAAAAAAACAAAATTGAATGCTGCCAGTCATTAAGTGCACAGCCCAAAAATCTTTATTTGATTTATTCGAGTGAACCACACAATATGAGGTCCAGGGGGCTTTACTCAATAAAGCTTTATTCAACTACTGATTCTCAGATAACTACTCTAATATATTTCAAACCGATTTTGGAAATGATTTAGAAAATTCTTTCATATACCAAAGTGGAAATAGTGAACTATTCCTATCCAGCAATCTGTATTTATTCATGGGTGTATGTGTGTCTGCATTGTCTGTGTGTTGTATGGGTGTATTGTGGCTGGATACATGCATGAAGGCATCCCTGTCTCAGCAGCTGAGCAGTAGTAGCAGTGGGGACTCTGGGTCTCTCAGCCAGCTGTCTCTGTACGCCTCCCCCTCGCTGCCCAACATCACCTTGGGCCTGCCGGCTGCTGCCACGCCCACACCCGCCTCCAACGTAAGTCTGGGGTTTCCCAATCCATCAGGCATACAGGCAACATACTCAAAATATATAAACAGCCTCAAGTTGTCTTGACAGCCTCACAGATATCTGTATTTATTGATTCATTTTAAGTTAATTTTTTGGGTGCAAGTGCATTTTGTCATTCCTGAGATGAAGAGCGGGGGGGGGGGGGGACATTGCAGAAAAGCCAGAGAAGGGATTAGAACCTGCGGCATTGCACAACCTGCCGCTGCGCCCCCCCACAGATATCTTTATTATATATACTATACACACACACATACACACACACACACACACACACATACATACATACTAGAGGTGGGCGATAAGGCATATCATAGATACAATATGGGGGTGCACCCAAGCGGAACTGCAAGTCCCAGCCATCGAGTTACAGCGATTGCAGTGCTGGGAGTAGCCATGTGGCTGGGCGCCTGCTGAGCGGAACTATGGTCATAGTAGTTACCCTGTAGTTAGCCATGGAAGACCGCAGATGCAATAATCACCATATGGCTCAAACTCCGGAGTGGATGGGATGAATCGGTGACATTATTCAAACACTAAGCTTCCCCCCCCCCACACACACAGACACACATCATAACGTTTCTGGTGTATGACGATTCATAGAAAGTGATTTTCTTGCGGTAGCGCAGATTTTGAATAATGCCAGCAATGCATCCCATCCAGAGTTTGATTGGCATTTTGGCATGTGTTTCAAGTGAAGTCGATGTCAATTAATTTCCAGCCGAACCTTGTCTCAGAAGTTTTATTTATTGTTATTGTGAAATAAAATAATAAAATGATAAAATAAAAAAATAACTTCTCTCCTGTCAGGTAACTTCGTCTCCACAGGACAGTGGGAGTCTTCAGCCTGCACTCTCTCTGAGTCCCCCCTTCCTGTCGGGCGCTCACTTGGGGCCCTACCTGAATGAAAGTAGCTCTGGGGCCCACAGCCCATTGTTACAGCACATGGTGCTTATGGAGCAAGGAACCTCACAGAGCCCCCTGCTAACAGGTATCACTACTAAATGAGTGGCCACGTCACATTAATGTTAACGTTAATGTTCTGAAAATAATTATCCTGATGTGTGCATGTCTCATGTGTGTGTATATTGTGTGTGTGTATGTGTGTATCTTGTGTGTGTGTGTGTGTGTGTATCTCCTGACTTCACCGAGCATATATATAGAGTTCATGGGGAATACTGAATGATACAAAATTGGTAATTGACAATGAGAAGGGAATGACAGTGAGATGAAGTGGCGAGTATTACTGTGTGGGAGGTAATAAAGACAGTTATGAAGGGGAGACTCGGCATCATCAAGAGAGGCAGGAAGAACATCTGATGAATAAACAAGATATTGGATAATGAAGTGGGAGAGGAAATTGAGATGTATGAAACATTTTACACATCTGGGCCTAAAGAGAACATACATCCAACACATGAAAACATGACCCAAGAAAAATAGACTGAATATTTACTATGAAAATGTGTACAACTGCACATACAACCAGCATCACTAGAGGTGTAATAAAGTATACCTTTTAAAAAGCACATGTAAGCAGGCAATGATAACAGAGTGAGGGCAGAGACGGGGCAAGATGGGAAAATTAACAACCAAATTCTGCTACTTAATTTGGATGGAGATAAGGCTTCTTTATATGCTTAGAACAAGTATGCTTCAATGGAGTTTCAGTGAATATGTATAAATAAATAACTAAGAGTTATTTATCCATCTTCCCCACAGCTTCCATGTCCAAGCTCCAACGGCAACATCGTCCGCTTGGCCGCACGCAGTCGGCCCCATTGCCCCAAGGCAGCGCCCCCGCTGGTCACTCCCCTACGGTCCACAACCCTAGCCACGCCCAGGTCCTCGCCTTGCAACAGTTAGTGGTCCAACAGCAGCACCAACAGTTCCTGGAGAAACATAAACAGCAGTTTCAACATCAGCAGATCCACCTCAACAAGGTGTGTGCGTGTGTTTTTGTGTGTGTGTTTTTGTGTGGTGTGAGTGTAACTGTTGATGTGTGTATGTGCGTGTAGTTATTAGCACGTTAGCTAGTGGCTAGCGGTTCCGTCGCTGACGGAGACACATCGGTGATGATGTCCACATAGTTAGAAGAGGTTTTAATTGATTTTGGGCTCTCTTTCTGTTACATTATCATTGCAAGCTCATTTTGGCCACATTTTGGCCGTAGCATTCTTTACACATGAATTGCATGTACTTCTACTTCTGAAAGATAGAGAAACCACTATGATGCGAAACACTTGACTCAATCAAGGTGATTGAGTCAAGTGTTTCGCAGCATTTTTAAGCTTTGGCTCTGTACTACAAGAGTCCCAAAATGGGAATGACCAACAAAGTGGAAAGCCTTTGTAAAAATTTGAGCTGCAACCGATTCATTGATGAATCGATGACAATCGATTATTGAATTAATCACCAACTAATTAGATAATCGATTAATTGGAAGTGATTCATTGTTTCCTTGTTTGTCCATCCTCCGCTCAAACGTGTTCAAATGCATGTTTGTGTTCCCAATGCCAGTGTCCATTCCTATCTTCATGTCCCCACCCATTCACTTTGATTCTGAACAGTTAAGTCTTGGGTGAAAAACCAATGTTATAAGCTAGCAGTAGCAGGGAAAAGTAGGCTCTTTCATGCTAATAACTAAAATTGAAATGTTAGTACACAACATGCAATAAGTGGAGATATTGAGGCATCTAACAATTGACAATAATAACAAGGTTTCAGGTTAATAAGCATTCTGATTTTAAAAGGGAGAATGAACACATTAATCGATTAATCATCAGTACAAATAGCCGATTAATCAATGACCAAAATAGTTGCTGCAGCCCCTATTTAGAATAGAAACAGTTATAAACAGATTTTGACTATTTTAGGTGGCATTCTTTATGTCATTTTGAATGTAATGCCTCATCAACTGGGGCAGTCTAAGCACAGAAGCACAGAATTTTTTCTTTTGAGGGATGGGATAGGGGCAAAACAAGAACATTTGCTGCGCTCCAGAAATGAACAAATGCTGACATTGGTAAATGGTAACATAAGTATGTTTTACAAAAATCTAAACATTTAACCTGATAAATCTTTGACACATTCAAATTATTTTACAATACTGTGAGTGCATTTGAATACATGTATTCTCTGTACCTTAGATGATGGGGAAGCCATGTGAGGCGGGCGTGACCCGACAGCACCAGAGTCACCCGGAGGAGACTGAGGAGGAGCTCAGGGAGCAGCAGGACTCGGAGGGAGTAGGGACTCTACCTGTGGGGATCTCTGTCAAACAAGAGCCCCCAGATCCCCAAGAGCTGGTGGAGGAGGCTCCCTGGGACATGGAGTCTGACCAGGAGTTGCTGTTTAGACAGGTGAAGTGTGTCCTATTAAATCAATAGTACTATCCAGACCATTCAGATGACATGTGTATGTACATGTGTATGTATTTGGAAAGTGTACTTGCTGTGATGATGTGATGGATTCGAGAGTGGGTCTTAAAATGTGACTGTGTGATTACAACCGAGGAACATGATGGAAAGAAATAACATAACATTTCATAGAAGGAGTAATGCAATGTTATATGTAGTACCTGGTAATAGCTGGTTTTTATAACTAGTTAACTACACACTATAGTAGTGTGGCAAAACTGACACACTATAACTAACTAACTAACTAACTAACTAACTAACTAACTAACTAACTGTGCCACAGTTAGTTATAAAAACCAGCTACTTCACTCACCCTGCAACTATGTTAGCATAGCTTAGCCCTACCCAAACAGAGGTGTATAGAAGCAACAAATCACTTTTTTCACACATTTCCCATTTTAAGTTGATACGTGAGTTGTTACACGACCATGTTTGGTTACACAAAATCAAATGCGGTCATTCTTAGCTGCTTCCACTTCACCCCATTTGGGTCTGTGCAACTGCGAGGATGAGCTTGCAGGATAAGTTGTATGATTTAGGACATTTTCCTTGACACTCCTTTTTTTGGGATTAAAAAAATGCTCATTTTTACATTGCAGATTTGTAGACTAAAGTTAAATGTGTGTGTCTGTCTGTGAGCAGCAAGCCTTGTTACTGGAGCAGCAGCGTATCCACCAGCTAAGGAACTACCAGGCGTCCATGGAGGCAGCTGGTCTGGCCGTCTCCTTCCCTGGGCATCGACCCTTGTCCCGGGCCCAGTCCTCGCCCGCTTCTGCCCCTTCATTCCCACTCAGTGTGCCTCCTCCTGATCCTCCTAGCAAGTCACATTTCACCACTGGTAAATAGCCACATCATTTAATCATTTCAAGACACTGTGACAACCACCTTAACAAAGAAAAAATGCACTCATGGTTGAAGGTCCACCAAATAATCTCCGCAAATGATATCTGAACACATCAACTTATAATGTGAATATGCAGAATTTTCTAGCAATAATTTTGAATTTTCTACATTCTAAGAATGTATCTCATGACGTCTTTGGCAGAAAGTATGTGTGTTTTCTGTAGGACGTCTGTGAAAGTCTGTGGGACTGAAAGATTCAAAAATGGTAAAATAATTTCCTCAGAAATAAAAAATAATTTCTGAGGGCGCCCAGTGGCAGAGTGGTTAGAACGCGGTGCCCGCGGGTTCGCATACCCTTTCTGGCTTTTCTGCAATGTCACCCCCTGACTCTTCATCCCAGTTTCCATTTTAATCCTGTCACTATCTCTCATAATAAAGAATTAAAAACGGTGCTTGCTTCCAAAACATAACGTAATAATTTCAATATATTCCTGTTGGCGAATTATTGACCATCAATATCCCACAAAAGTATGTTTGAACAATAACTGGCAAATTCACCATCTTTACATAACACTGGTGTTTCTGGTTCTCCCAGATTTGGCAAATTGTTACATGAAAATCTTCCTATGTGTTGGATCATGCATGTAATAAATCTGTGTGTGTGTGTGTGTGTGTGTGTGTGTGTGTGTGTGTGTCAGGTCTGGTGTATGATTCTCTGATGCAGAAACACCAATGCATGTGTGGGAACACCAACAGCCATCCAGAACATGCTGGACGCATCCAGAGCATCTGGTCACGCCTCCAGGAGACCGGCCTGAGGGCTCAGTGTGAGGTAAGCTTCATATAAGCTGTGTTTAAGGAAATGATGCTGGTGGGATTGGTCTGTAGACTCCTGGCAAGGTGGTACATTTGGGACATTGTTGTATTTTAACCTTCATGACTAGAGCCAGAGAGACATCAAGGCCTCACAGAATGCAAAGGCTCTGTCTCTTAATCCCTTTGTCCGTCAAGGTTGTGATATACCCCAAGGTTTAGGCACGGGCCGACGCCTGTCTGAATCAATACCCAAAACTGTTGGAGGGGGGCCCGTAGCATGGGTCAACACAACAACCCTTTTTCAACCCAAGTGTGTGTGTGTTGGACAGTGTATCCGCGGCAGGAAGGCCACCATGGAGGAACTACAGACTGTGCACTCTGAAGCTCATGTTCACCTGTATGGAACCAACCCTCTGAGACAGAAGATCGACTGTGAGGATGCACACATTCACACAGACATGCGCACCCACACATATCCAAACTGTGTCGGCCCTTATCAATTCAAATTATTTTGGTATTATTCAATAACCCTTTGTATGCTCATGACGAACATGCCCGTCTTATAAATCCACAAGTTTTAAGCTTAAGACGTCTATGTTCGTCATAGCGTTTTATCGCTCTGACGTCACTATGAACATCCGGGCTAACCCCTGAGATGAAATCCAAACTTGTATCATCAAGGAAACAATGTAAAACACATTGTAGCGCTCGTGGAACACGCACGCGAGTGGCCGTTTAGTCACGCAGCGCAGGCAAAATAATACATAGATAATATAGCCTGGGAGCAGTGGAGCCCACAACGTTCTCCCCACGTTGGAACGGCACGCGCTGTCAAGTCGAGTGTGCGCGCGTTCGGTATTTATACACGTGTACATCATTGTGTGTGCGTGTATGTGTCTGCACGCGCGCGTGTGTGTGGGTGCGCGTATATTTGCTCGTGCGCGCGTGTGTGTGTATGTATCCATGTATAACATGCATGTATGTCCTTAATATATATTTATTTATACAAACACAGACAAACATACGTGACGTTTGAGGTAATTACGCCCACCTGGTGTGGATTTGAATGAAACAAACATCATGATAAAAAACTTCAGGATGTTCTGAAGACATTGATACCAAACTCGAGGGGGTCTGATGGATTTTTAGGTCCAGAATGAAACACTTCACAAAAGTGCTCATATCTCATAAACTATGTTTCAAACAGAAAAAACAGCTTTTTTGCCTCTTTTCGTTCCTTCATATCTCTGAAAGAGGGATGGTTAAAGGCATATTTTCTTTTTCTGGTTAGAGTATAGAATCTCATCTACAAAATGTGCCATAGCGTGTTCTCATAGATGTTGTAGAACATATTTTGTGGGCTCCTGAAAATGCCTGAAAATGGCCCCGAAAGCTCCGGCACACTTGACCCAAAAATTGTAGCCAAGTCAAGGCAGCCAGAGGGTTAAAGGGGGAGCAATATAGTTATATCTGTTGGGGGTGAGTGAGTTCTCAGGCAACGAGAGAGAGAGAGAGAACACGTATGGCTTCTCTCAAGGAAAATCAAAATCTCAAAAGCTTGTGAAACCGGCGCAAATGGAATGCATAAGAGTTGACTAGTGAGAATGGAGGTGGAGAAATGTGTATA
>OMKY01118217.1:0-10567 GCA_900302395.1 Bregmaceros cantori | reverse complement strand
CCTTTTTCAGTTATCCCGGTGACAGACAAACCATCCAAAGCAACCGAAATATAACCTGCTCGTCGCAGCCGGCGCATTATACGGAAAGCCGAGAACAGCAAAATGGAGAGAGCTGGTTGCAAAGTCTTCAGTGGTGCCCCAACAGTCGTTCAGACTACAAATAGACTATAGAAGTGAAGATGATACTATTTTGCTCAAGCTATTGTAGCCGTCTATTTGACAGCTATTGCTTTATATCTTTTGCCTAATGACTCACACAAACAGCAGTAGCTGTGTCCAGATCAGGGCCATTGGTCTGCTCACAATGCTTTTCATATTGCTGGATAAAATAACAGTATGTTGCTAATCTGTTTAGAAACCAACTATAATCCTTTTAATTCTACTATTGACCACGTGGAGCAAATGACCAGTCTTGACAACTTAAGGGTTCCTTTATTGGTGGCACGTTGGTGCAGTGATTAACACTGTTACCTCACAGCAAGAAGGTCGTGGGTTCAAATCTCGGGTCCTTTCTGTGTGGAGTTTACATGTTCTTCCTGTGCCTACGGGGGTTTACTCTGGGCAGTCTGGTTCCCGCTGACATGAGAAAACCTGTTCTAGTTAACCTGCTCCAGTCAGCACCCTTGGCGAAGACACTGGCTCAGAATCTGGAGTTGGCCCCTGCATTGGGTTGCCCACTGCTCCTCAGGGATAGATTAAATGCAAAGGATTAATTTCACTGTACATGTAAGTTGTATTTCAGGATTGAAGATTAATTTCAATTCGCCATATTGCATATACAATGCAGTACACACACATGGAATTCAACACAAAAAAGTATAGTAAAAAAAAAACGGCACATAAGTTATAAAGTGGCATAGAATCAGCACATGTAACATATCCAGCAGGGCTACCCCCTGCATTTAGTAGCATCACTGCGCGGGGCAAGAAACTGTACAGTCTAGAGGTCTTGGTATGCAGGGCTTTGTAGCGCCATTGTGACTTAATAAAGTACCTTTACCCATATTAAACTATACCTGACAGAGGCGGGTAAGCAGAGGGGTTAGTAATTGGTTAGCTAGAGCAAAATCACATGTCAACTACGTCATTTGTCAGGAGGCAAAACACATTTGTAGCCGATAAGAGCGGCGATCCAATCATTCAATTAGGGGCTAATCAGGATAATGGAGTTGTGACTTTATCAGTTAATAGATGGCGTTTTTTTAATTGATGACTGTCAGAAATAGTATAGTTATACATAAAAAATATATTTAGACATCTTCTAATAGCCACTGGCTCTCCGACCACAAGTTTGACAACATCCCATATTGAGTGGTCATCGCTTTATCAGAGTAAGCCTGGTTAGCTTTACTCCCCAACATTTCTCTTTCCAAGATGCAGACCCCCGCAGTTTAAGAAGTGCAAGTTCGGTTTCCAAAACGAAACCTCGCCGCTCTCTCTCTCTCTCCCCTTCGTAGCTCGACCAAAGTTAAAGTCCCACGATTGGTTGGAAACTCTCACTTTCCTTGATCGCCCATTAATGATGCAATCCTATTGGTTTACGATACAGTCCTTCAAACAGTCCTGTGTTCTAATGGATTGTTCAATGTGCTGTGATGCTGTGATTGTTCATGTTTTCTATATATCAAAGTGTTCTCTGATTAAACCTTCAGAGCGTTCTGGATGCACCTTCAACCTGTGTAGCAGGGCAATTAGCAAACTGTAGACACAGTGCGCCGTCTTCAATTTTTCCTCGTTTCTCTTTTTCTCTCTCCATCTACATTGATTGAAAGCCCCCATTGTTTCTGACAGAAGTTCTTCACATGCCCACAGCGCTTTGCATTTCCAACGTCAAAGCCAGAGAGTGGCGCACATACAAGTGCTTATTGTAAGGCACACCACGGGGTTAACGCGTCAGTAATATGTTGCTGTTGAACATTGTGTGAGTGTCTGTGTGTGTGTTATGCACCAACGTCTTTGTCATCAACAGTGTAACACTCTTTAAGGTGGTCAATGATCACTTGTTGAACTTACTTTGAAAAGGTTATCTCTCTCGCTCTCTCTCTCTCTCAGGGGAATAACAAAAAAATAATGAAGAGATTCTGCAATGATTGCCTGTGATGAGTTCATAGTAGGGCTGCAACAAACGATTATTTTAATAGTCGATTAGTTGCCGATTATTAAAGCGATTAGTTAGATATTTTTTCTTCAGAAAAAATGTTATAATATTCACAGCAAGCAACAATTACCAGAAATCCAGCTTGTCGATTTGAAATATTGTCAAATTAGATCCTTCGTAAGCAGCAAATGTTAATCATATTCATTTAATATTTCATATTTTCACAAACGATTCATCAATATCAAATTTGCATGGACCAACAGAGGGCACGTTCAATACCAAACTGCTGACAATAACACTGATTCAAGTGCTTGGCGATTATCGATTGTTCAATTAGTTGCTGATTAATTTCATCAATGATTAGTCGATTAATCGTTGCAGCTCTAGTTCATAGCATCCCCATCGCTCAACTCGCGGACCTTCGCGTTTGACTAGGCAATGTGTCTTGACCAACTTGTCAACATACTGTCACAAAACGTCTTAACAATTAAACTTTGGTCGGTGGGGTCTCATTCTCAGCTTAATCATTTTCATGCCTTTGCGTCATTGCACCTTGACTATCGTAACACGCTTTGTATGTGTATGAACAGCATTTATGTGTATATGCTGCTGACTGGCTCTGGGACTTTTCCTCAGCACGCCTGGTACCGCATAAGGAGCCATACATGCAAAATTTTGTCCCAGGAGTGAAGAGAGTTAAGAGGCATGTTGAAGATCCAACTTTTCTTTTCCTCCATAGGGAAAAGAGGTTCTCTAGCATTGATGTGCTACGGGGGGACTGCAAATATTTTCCTGAGCCCCACGGGGACCCAAAACACTGGTAAAGATAAGCTGGTTTAAAGAACAGCTGATTATAACATTGTGGATTAGTTCCCCGCCCTCTCTATGTAGGTTATGGCTTATTGCAGGAGGTGTGGGTGTGTGGACACTTTTTCTGTTTGAACCTCCATGTTTTTAATGTTGTTTCCATTGGGGATATGATGCAAATGTGATGATATTAAATAAACCTGAAAAATTGTGTTAATACATCTCATGATCTCTAAATTCTCATTTTGAGAGGCCACCATTTACACGGGTGTCCCACCCTCCAAAAACAAGTTAAACAATAAAAAAAAGAAATCAGTTTGAAGAAATACATTCCCATGTATGTTTTTCCAAAAAGTAGAGATGGTGTTCTTTATATTTATAAGTAATTTTGTACAGAATATTTGAAACAACACTGCAAAGTGTATGAAAAGTGCTTACTTTTAAAAGAGTTAAGTGAAACGAGTAATATTGTTTTTAGCATTTGCCAGAAGGATAGTGATTTACATAGCTTGTCTCCAGTCCCCTTGTAACAAGATTTAAAAAAGAAAATAAGATGGATTGCTAGACAAGTGTTTGTGTGTCTGTGCGTGTATTTGGGTCACTTTATCTACCCTGTCCTATGACCAGACTGTCAATGCGTGGTAGCCAGGGTCCCCCGAGCCTGACCTTTTGTGTCTGTTTACACTTTATCCTTCTTCTTTTCATTGGTACACCAGTACCATGTTCTGTTTTCACAGGAATCAGATGCAAATACAGAATTGGCATAATCTTTAACTCTTTCATCGCCAAGGACGTCGAGACTTCCTGCAGAAAACACATACTTGTCTTCTTAACGCTACAAGCTGCTGTGTTCATCAAACATCAGTTGAAATTGTTTAGAGTTGAAATAGTGGTAGCGAAAAGACTAGTGTGTCGTGGAAATCTACATTAACAATCAGTATCTGGCTGCCAATTGCTCTCAATGCTATTTTTACATTGCTGATCAAATATGAATTGTCCTGTCCCCCAGAAGCGACAGCATGTGGGGGACAGATGCGTGAGTTCAGAGATGGAGGGAGCACACTGGTTGAACAGGTTTCAACAGAAAGGTTTATTGAAACCCAAAATATATGAAGGTGCACACATCTCAAAGAACCAAGATGTGCACTGTTTCACAGAAATGTTTGGTATCTTATGTCAAGCACATATTCTTGTCAATGTCATCATGTCTTGTCAACATGTCTTCAGCATTAAGCAGGTCTACTTTATGACCTACTAAACATGACCTGTTTTAGTTAGTTATATAATGCCTATGTGACCATAAGTGAAAACACAATTGTACCTAAATTATTTCCATTGTTCTAAGAAAAAAAAACATGTTAATCTCATTTTGCTGTGTACTAGGATAATTGCGGTACATCATTGTCCTAATTGATTTAACACTCAGGTATGGTAACTGGTTTAGCTGGTTGTATTATCCTAAATTGTACAAAAGTGTGTTCATTGTGCTTCTTTCCAAATGGGGACACAGTTTGCAAAATATGAAATGGTGTATTTACAGTGTGATGTTTGGAGCAGGGATTCCGGTGGTACCAGCAAAACCAGAGGATCCTGTTTGGCTATTTTTAATTCTTAAAAAGTTTTGATTTGTGAAAGTGTTACGTTGTGATCTTGAAGAAACATTGAATGAACTTTCCTTTCCTGGTGCAGACTCACCAGTGTAAGCGGGACCTGAAGTAATGTGGGCTTGATGCCAGTTCCCTGTGTGCTTAAAATGACTCAATGACTCTATTTGCCAACCAGTAAGGGGTGTGTGCAGGTTGTAGGCTGTGCTGTGATTTGAACCCAAACAACCGGTAGCTGCAGCAGTGACTGGTGGAGTGCGTCAGTTGTCAGTTTAAAGTGAGGGTTTTCAGTCTGCATTCAGTTTGTTGCTGCCAACACTAATGCTCTAAACGTGACTGCTCTTATCCACATTATCTGGAATGTACCATGTACTAGGGGTTTTCCAAGGATCACAAACAAAGGTTGGTGAAGTTTAGTTAAGACTTTAAGGAATCTAATTCATTTATTTATTTATTTTACGAGGAATGCATTGATATCGACCTGTTTTTCTTGTGGTAAGCTCAAGAAATTTTAAATGCATCTTGTCTATCGCGGAATGGGAAATCTGATCATTCAGACTTCAAATCAAAAACAATTCTGAACTGAAAATATTTATCTTCTTTTTAATCTGAAGATTTACTTATTCGTCACTTAATCAATGATTAAGTGAATATCATTTTCATAGATTTATCTTGGCAAAAACATCTGATTAACTTTTTCAATTTCAACTGACTGATATCACATGTGGAAAATATTTGGACTTTGAAATACGAGTGCATTTTTGCATACAGATGTTGTGATGCTCTGTTAGAAATGCGTGATTCAGCCAAATGTTTGACACCGCCACGTGTGTGCCTCGTAGTTTGGTTGTAAGCTCTTGCTGTGTCTGTAGGATTAGCTGAGCAGGGATTGCAGGCCCTAAAGAGGATCTGGTCGTGTCTAATAACCACACCTTGGAGAGGAAGCTACCTGGCTAGTGAAGGTTGTCTGAATGGAGGTCAATGTTGGAGTCTGATAAGCTGACCCCAATCCTTTGTCAACAAAGTTGCGTCTAGTCGCTCACTCATGTTCCTTTTGTCATTCATTTATATTTAAGGCAGCTGATTACCAACATTTCAATATGGTGTTTCTTTGCAGCCAGAATATGGAGCTTGTAAATTGCATTTATTTATTTATTTATTTATTTTGGTTGTTCGTACTGTCAAAGTACTCAATCGGACACTTCTGGTGTTTTACTTTCCAATGAAGCCGGAAGTTCTTCCTCCCCTGTGTTTTTTTCACTAAAATTTGTATCTTTATTAGTGAGGAACACAAAAACCTACACACAATGGTTTCAAATCATGACTGTTGGAAAAAGAAACCGTATTATGTGCTGATTTACTTTGAGTGTTAGATGTGGTAGTTGTGCCTCTCACTAGATAGTTTGGGTACTACCAAATTGTGTACGTGCGGGACCCTGTATCGAGACTCTACCAGCACTCGGTATCGGCTTAATGCTGAGCATTAAAATCAAAGACTTGAAGGCAAAAGGTGATCGGGATATTTCTACTTACATGCTAACACTGGTATATAGTATGGTAATAGTGTGATTTATGGCCTATGGACTTGGAAGAAATGTAATAGATAGCGACGCAATATCAGAAAGCAACCGACATAAATTTTCACTGGCTATAGTCATTTACACTGTCACCTGGTTTGTCACAAAAGAATGCATGAATGAGAGGGGGGCGGGGTGGTATACAGGGTCAAGAGGTAGACCTACCTTGACGGCAGCCTTGTGTGTTTGTGAATGAGAAATGGCGTAGTTTTGCAAAATTATCTGTTGTATCGATAAGATGATCAAGACCCCTCTGTCACAATAGATTTTTTTCACAAGGTCCTTGCAATAGCTTCCGTTGGCTGTTGACCAAGAACAAAAAAGGCTAAAAATGCTTTCATTCACAATAGAGATGTGAGAAACGAATTACTTTTCAAATGCTTTACAGCATAATTGTAATCAAATTAAATTCTATTCAGTTGAGTGGTTTAACTCTGAACTGCTGCAGCTTATTGGCTAATGGATCACATCCATGAAATGTATAATAGCATTTATAGTTGAGGTATTTGGTTCTTTGAGGCAATTCTAAGTGGTTATAGTTTCTTTTTCTTTTACATAGAATGACTTGCTCATTTATACGATGTATCTAATTCTCTATACTGCATATTGTAAAATATACTTTTATCTCTGATTCAAAGGTTTTTCGATTGATATTTTTTTTTGTCTTTAAAAAAAAATCGGAATTGAATCGCAGATAAAAGTTTTACAACATTGACGTAGCACAATAATGCTAGAGAACCTTCAAATCAGATTTGATGATTTATTTCTTTCCACAGTCCTACTTGTAAGGGACTACAGTAACTTGTTACTGTGTTTGATCTGTTTACATGTTGTCTGTTACTCCTCAATACTGATCACGAGGCATAAGAAGTGGCTGCCAAGTGCACTGTGAAAGCATCTTCTAATTTGTATTTGTGGCTGAACGAACTCTACAAACGCTCATATCCCAGTGCTAAACATAGCACTTACATCGCCAATGGTCAGATGCTGCCCATTACATCATCGTTTCACAGCCGCCTATTCTATTTTTATTCTTCCGTTCGCTCTGCGCGTTTGGCCCCAATATGCACGATTAGACGCACGTGTGGCACGCCGTATGGACCCACCCTACACCCCGCCTCCCCAGCACACTCCTAACCCTTCCCAACCACTTCTTCCTCATGCACATGAAGTGTGTAGCGAGGGGGGTGTGGCTAACGGGGGGATGAGGAGGGGCAGCAGGCCATGATGTCTGGAGCATACTCTAATCGTTTAAGAGGATCGGGGTGCTAGCATAATTGTGGGTGGGTGTTTGTGTGTGTTTTTGTGGGTGTGTTTTGGTCAATTTGTGTTCCCTTTTGGTGTGTGTGTGTACCCCATGATGTAAGGAATGTGCATTTTTAAACTGACATTATGTAGAATCCAGAACTGCGTGCTGCCCAGTAGCTCAGTTGGTTAGGCAGTGCACTGGAAAGCACGCATATGCCTTAATGGCGCGGTGAGTCGGTGGTTCGAATCCCACCACCGTTCCTTACAGTTGTAATGTTGCTGCAGGTAAATTGTACCTTGTATATTGTAACTTTGAATTATTGAACTAATGCATATTCCACCTGGATAAAAATGAATGCCTCACTGTCATCATTATCCAATTGGATTTAATATAAATGTTGTGTTAATTTTCAAGTTCATTGCACATGAACTTGACATATATGGCGGTAATGCTGCCTGGTGTATGTGGTCCAGTGAGACGTGGCCGCGGAGTCTGTGGATACAAGTATGTGTGTGAATCGCCCGTGCGGGAAGAGGCTTGTGACTGTAGATGTGCACTCTCCTACAGAGAGAGAGAGAGAGAGAGATGCGCATATGGACGATTTATACAATATTATATGTGGCATCGTCTTTACCAACAGACGTTGCCGATTTACGATCATTGCCAAGAACTTGTGACGCTGCTCATGCTTGTGAACTAAGTCAAAGGCAACATACGTGTGACCTGCTCTTATGGGGCTCTTTTGAAGGCA
Source organism: Bregmaceros cantori (assembly GCA_900302395.1). NCBI lineage: Eukaryota > Metazoa > Chordata > Actinopteri > Gadiformes > Bregmacerotidae > Bregmaceros > Bregmaceros cantori. Next base: position 2,481 of record OMKY01118217.1, on the reverse strand, counting down.
TGTGGCACTACGTTTAGCATCAGTCATTTTCACACAGGTCTTAATTTGGCTGTCACACATATTGGCATGAACTTTTGGCCCCAAAATGTGGCCCCATCTCTTTCCCCAAAATGTGGTTCACATTTCTGGGGATATAAGTTATATGAGTGCAAAATAAACTATAGGAAATTTTCATTTTAAGCCAAAACACCAGCCATTAGCTGTGCTAGTTTTGTTCTCTGACCACATCCACTGCATGTTGTGTTCCAGATTGGGCTTGTGTTCTTTGGGTTTAATAACTTCAAGTCGGTTTGTGAATGGACAAAGCGCTTGTAGTTTCCTGGACTTATCCGTGGGGTCTGTGGAAGTTGAATAAGAAATCAAATGACCAGAAGCTTGATGGACATTTACAGGCAGCAACAAACTGTTAAGAACTTAATCCATGAAGAACCTGCATTGTTGAAGGGGTCATGGGTCACTATGCAAACAAAATTGTGTGTGTGAGAGAGTTGAGGCCAGTTTTTCTATCCTTGGTTCACACTGGGAGGGTAGTGGGGTGACTCCTGGTTGCTACTTTTTCAGACGTTCAAACTCAAAACAACAATCCCCTTTGTTTTGTTTGTTCTTTTTGTTTGTTTACATATCGAGCGTTTGGTTGCTTTTGAAAGCACAAAATAACTACTTTTCCTCCCATTCAAAAGTATCGCTCTTCTCTCTCAGATCTCAAGTTTTTTTTTTACCTTTTTTGTACTTCTTGACATTTCAATTTAGACTAAAGCTGTTTTAAAAGTTGTCCATGTGAGAACTCCTAACGGCTGAAGAGACACTGGTGTCCTGGCAACGGAAAGGGAACTGGGAGATACAGACAACAAAAAGAGGGACACAAACAAACAAGGTGGCACACCAACGCACATGTCAGATCCGTGGGTACGTCTGTTAATCCTTAGTTGCCGATGACTCGTAGCCTGGCAAGGCAGAACCAACTAGTCGTCCACGCATCACACGCGATTAGCACGAACATTGGGTCTCGTCTCGGGCGTATCAAAAAAGGGTGTGTGATGGAGGGAGGAGTATTATTTCTTTTAAAAATCGTTAAACGTTATCCAATCTCAGCACAGTAGGCGGAGCAAGTTGCTTGGACCACCCAGCATCTCGATAGATGTGCGGGTCCATAGAATTGGACGCTGTCGTCTGCCAGTCAGGGCGGGGTTTACAAAAACCGCCATTGCGTCGCCTTCCTTTCACTCGCTCGCTGTGAGTATAAGGTGAGTTATTAAAGGTTCATATTGGCTTGACTCGAATACAATCCAGGCGCTGACGGATTACAATGGAGGGCTCTAAAAGTTAGTTTAGGCTGGTAAAAGGAATACTTGGGGTGATGAAGTTAAGAACCTCTGCTCCACAGGAACACAGACCTTTGCATCGGTTGACGTCAATGACACGAACGCAGACCTTTCCATCTCATACTATGAATCGCCCTTCAGTAGTTTTCAGTGTCTGCTTTATGGAAACTAGTGTGACCTTTTTTTCTTTTTTTCCTCTCAATACCCCGCCCCACACCCCCTTAACTGCCTCCGCGGTGCACACGGCTGGTCACTGTTGCTGTGAATCGTGCTGTGTTTCTGCAAGATGACATTCTTTCCTTGTTCCATCATGTCAAATTTGAATGTCATTGCTCTGGCAACAGAAGGCATATTTTTGCAGCCCAAGTGAAAAATGGATTGTAATGCTCTTTAAAATTCCACAGACTGTCACTTGAAAATGTATTTTGTTCAACATTTGTGTAAAATAAAATAAAATTAAAGTGACGGCGCGGTGGCTGAGCGGGTAGATAGCGCGTCCCCCAGACCCTAGGTCGAGCAGTGCCGCAGGTTCAAATCCCCTTTCCGGCTTTCTGCAATGTCTACCCCCCCAACACTTCATCCAATTTTCCGATTTTATCCTGTCACTATTTCAATAAAGAATGAAAAACGGCGCTTGCGCCCAAAAAATAACTTTGGGAGAACATCATACATGTAAACTCCACACAGAACGGGTTGGTATTCGAACCAAGGACCTTCTAGCTGTGAGGCAGCAATGCTAACCACTGCGAGGAGAAGTCGCACCACCTGCAGAATCCTGACATTTCAGCAAGGGCCTGGATGCATTGTTCACCTGGATTTCATATTTTTGGGGATGTTAGTGCCTGTTCCTAAATACCTGCAAACAAAAAAAGTTGCATTCATTTGAATCAATTTGTTGGCGGGAAAGTGGGTGGAAGTGAGGGGGGGGGTGTAAAGAGGAAGTGAAATGTTTTTGTGGGGCGACAAGATTACGTTGTTGCGAGTGTGTGCGTGTGGTGGGTCAGGGAGTGAGTGGTGGGGGGGAGCGCTCCAGGCTGTGCTACAACAATGAGACCTTTGTGTGTTTGCAGCTCATGCGCTCGACAAACCGTGGGCTTCACTTCATTACTCCCCATCCAATCCGCATCACCGCCACCAGTCCCCCACCCCGCCCCCCTCC
>OMKY01118214.1:0-10464 GCA_900302395.1 Bregmaceros cantori | reverse complement strand
CCATATAGTGCACTCAGGTATAGTGCACTCAACAGCAACGGCCGAGATTTCGGACACTAGTTGGCGCCGTCAAAATTATTATAAAATATAATTATAAAAAAAGAATTATAAAATTCAACAATCATCACAAAAAGTCAAAAGTACTTACATATTATAACTATTTGCCGTGGTCGGTCGCTATTTACTCCCACCGCGGCATTTTTTTTAAGTTTAGGTCATTTTTAAAACGTCTCGCAATGCATTATGGGTAATATTGCTCCGTCTAGGGTACATGCGATGCTCACTACTTTTTGCGGTGCATTGTGGGATACTTTCAGTGCACTATCTAGGGTGCATGGAGAATTCGGACACCCCTACAAAATGGCGTGCACCCATATAGTGCACTATATAGGGGATAGTGAGCGATTTCGGACACAGCCAGTGTGTGATAGAGAGCGAAGCTACTCATCTGACAATGTATGTTTTGGGGGGTACCCTCCATAACACCCCCAGTCTGTCGCTCGTCGGTTGAGTCAGGGATCGTTGAAAACCACCTCTTGTTTTAAGTCTGTCCCGTATTTCAATCCCACCGATCACCGTGTCGCGTTGGACGACACCCGACTGTGCTTATAATTTATAAATACAGTCGGGGAGGTTACTTTTTAAAAGTAATCCCGTACAGTTACAAGTTACAAGTAATCCCATGACCTCATTTTAAAAGTAATGTGGCGATTACATTCCAATTACTGTTCCATTATTTTTAATTATAACTAATAAAATTTAGTCAACAATTTCATGCATTCCAATGTTTTTTTTTTTTCAATTTCTTAAATTGTGGGTTTTGATGAAACATGTTACCCTATAAATATATCTGATGCAGCAATGGAGTCAGAATGATTGTGAAAGTTCTTGTCGTTCCCAGGCAAATGTAACTGTAATCTAGATTACTTATCTTGAAAAGTAGTACTGATTACTGTAATCTGTGCATACATTTTGTCCGTTACCACCAGACATGGCAAAAATACCCAGATTTCTTACTTGAGTAAGAGTAAAATACATTAGTAAAAAACAACTCGAGTAAGACTACAAATTACTGATCCAAACATCTACTCGAGTAGAGTTTAAAGTACAGGCTGAGAAACGTACTCAAAAAGTATTTTTGAAAGTAAAAAGTATAGGCACTAAAATGTACTCAAAAGTATTTTTGAAAGTATAAAGTACAAAGTACTACAAATAAAATTGTATTTTTTTCAATTTTTCTAGTTTGCCAATGTAAGTGTTTGAATAAATGACTAACAACCTAGACTAATTTAGCTTATATCTCGGGACTAAATGAAATCCACTTATTAACGTAAATCCACCTATTAACGTAATAACTGGGACTGTACTATCTCAGACTCATATTATAGACGTTATCCTACCCCGTCAATGCACAAAAAAAAGGAACGAGCCTGTTTTGGTAAAAGTAAGTAGAAGTACAGATATTTTTGTTAAAAATGTACTCACTACAAGCATGGTATGGTCAAAAAATGTGGTTGCAGTGGACGGATTCTGTCACTGTGTTGTAAAAACTGAACACTTTAGAAGGTCATTCATGCCTCGGACAATTACACTGTACATTGATGGGTAGCCCACCCAATACCTATTTCCACATTACAGCTTTTCTTCTCTCATTCGGGGCTGCGCCGCGAAGCAAGTTTTGTTTTTGGTCGCGTTGGTTTGTCTGCCCCCAGGATAACTGGAAAAGTTTTGGTGCATTTCTGTCCCCTATAAGTAACATCATACTTAATCACCAATTTACCGATAAATCGCTGGCCACTTACTGCGGTCACGTGACCAGACCTCTGGGTTGCCGCTGGGAAACGTAGTTGGCATGTTTGTCGGTGGCGTCAATTGCAATCTCCGCTAATCTATGAGCACTTGCTTTGATAATGGGTTGTCACACATACTGCACTAAAAGTACTAATTTTTTGTACCACTAGTCTAGTTTTTATATGTCATGATTCTTATTGTGTGTGTGTGTGTGTGTGTGTCCGCGGCACCCATTCTCCCTTTTACTAAGCTAGCAAAAGAGAATAAATGAAGTAGCTATCTATATATCTCCTATCCAGCTCTCCTAACTACAGCGTGTCGACATACATTTGCACAGACTATTCCTCCCTCCGTCCAGCTCAGCCTGGAGGAGGGCTGGCTCACACACGCTCGCAGAGTGGATTTGTGTCTCACGTGAGCCCCTCCGTGGTGCAGACTTACCACTGATGGTCTATTTTGCAGGCTAAGCTTCACAACTTGACCCACTTTACCAAACCTGGTTATCGAGTTGCTGTATTCCTGTACACACTGTGCGTGCAATTTCTAGAGATAACAGTAACCATGTGGCGAGTTGTCCTGCTTGCATATAAAATTAGAACAACTATAAAATAAATCAAACGTTGATAACGTTACGAGCCACCACAACATGAGCGTGCTCATTTATTCCAAAAGTAACTCGTAAAGACATCACATTTTTAACAGAACAGCAGCAAGAGCGTGAATGATGGGCACAAGTCCTTTTATACGCCCCGAGGGCACGGTGCCCAGTCATGTGGTGTCCAAAATGCCCGCGGCATCATGATGGGTTTTCTGTTCCTAATCCGGTACCACTACAAACCCACTGATCATCACCCTGATTTACCAACGCAATAAATTGAAGCGCAACCTATCATGAAACCCATTAAAGTAGTTGCCATAATAAAACAAGCCATCGGACCATATGAAGATCTACTAACCACAGTCAAAAAACTAAAATGGTACGGACATGTCACAACATCCCAAGGACTCTCAAAAACAATCCTTCAAGGCACAGTACCAGGTGGAAGGAAGAGAGGAGGAAGACAGAGAAAGTGATGGGAAGATAACATCCAAGAGTGGACAAGGCGCAGGCTGAGTGACACCATGCGAATGACCGAGGACAAAGAGAGAGAGCGCATGCATCATGGCGTAAACTCCACCAGACGCATAGGGCCCACAGACGCCAATGCTGACTAGACTAGTCTTGTGCAGTCTCATACCGATCCCGGCACGTCTACTGTACATGCACTACACTGGAACCGTGACCAAGTGAATTACCCATTATGCACTGCTCAGACACACAGTTTACAATCGATGCACATTTTTTGTGTTAAAATGCTTGGTGATTAGAAAGTTAATAATAACGTTCAAAAGTCTTTGGAAGAACATTTGGCACATTGTTCTGCAGCCACCCCCTCCTTGAATAGAAACATCGATGTTCAAACCTTACCAAGTGCTCTTGGTCTCCTCACAGCTCATACACTGGCTCCAAGGAGGCCCAGACTTTCTTTTCAACTGTAAATAACTCAGGAATTCAAGTCAAGTCCCCTCAAATAAGCCAGTTGAGGAATGAGGGAGAGGGCAGGGTCGCTGGTAGCAGTGGTGGGGGGGCAATGAATCGGAACTCTGTCTGGTGAGTGTTTATCGTAGACCCGGTGCCCCCCACTCGTGCCCCCGTGTGGAGGGAGAAAACACCCCAGTGAGGCGTGACAAACCAGCCCATTCTGAGGAGACAGCCTGCGCTGCAGTGTGCATGCTAATCCACTGGGGGACACTGTCTCACATTCTGTATCTCCCTGCTCATAGATGACACAGGGCTAATTGAGAATCAGCTTTATTTGCCACGTCACATATACAAGCACTATAAACACATGGAATTTGGGTCAGATTCAGTAGGCACAACATAGTAACACGATAAACACTATTTTAAGCATAGACCGCATTTAACTTATATACAATCTATGCTTTTAATTCAAAGTCAAATCAAGTTTATTTATAGAGCACATTTTTTCAACCACAAGGAAGACCAAAGTGCTGTACACTGCGAGCATAGAGGAGGTGGGCACAAAACAGCACAGAAACAGCGCAACCCACAGGTGTAATGAACAGCCAGTAAAAAGCTACAGCTGATTGTAGTAAAAGGTGGTAGCTACAATAATGATAAAAGACGAGGATAAAAGATAATAAAACAGGTAAGCAGTAAGAATAATTAAAGAAAAGTAAATAAATGAAATGAATCGCAGAGTAGCAGGGGGTATAAGAGTGGTAGAGGGACCCATGCTGTCTCAGTCGGATTACACACCTCCGAAGGCAAGTGAGAAAAGGTGTATTTTTAAAAGACCTTTAAAGTGTCGGTGCCTGGCGTATAGGCAGGGGTAGGGTGTTCCACAGCCTGGGAGCTGTCGCCTCTGTTTTTTTAACTTAGACCGTGGTACAGCCAGCAGCAGTTGGTTTGAGGACCTGAGCGACCTGTGCTGGCTGTATGGGTGGAGGAGGTCAGAAAGGTACGTGGGTGCCAGGTCGTTAAGGCATGCACACACCCCAATAGCATTCAAAAGGATGACCAAAACTCACCTCTACAACAAAGCTTTGCAAGATTGTTGATGGCAATGCTCCATGTGAATCTCTTTGTATCCTTATATGCTTATGTGTCTCTTGCCACAGAACACAAGATGACATTGCAGATCGGGCCACAACACACTTTCTGGAATAAGAATTGCTCTCTGTTTGTAAGGGTCCGACCTGTAGACCAAAGGTTCACAAAGCCGAGTGCCACCAAATGCCGCCACACAGCGGTACGTCGCTGGCCTCTCTCCCCCACTTCCCATTCTCTCTCCCTCGTGTTCGCTCCGGGTTAAGGTTTAGGTTTGGATTAGGGTTGGGTTACGGTTTGGGTTAGTTTTGGGTTTGGGTTAGGGTTGGGTTAGGTTTGGGTTAGGGGTTAAGGCTTAGGTTTGGATTAGGGATTAGGGTTGGTTTATGGTTTGGGTTAGGGTTGAGTTACAGTTTGGGTTAAGGGTTAGGTTTGGGTTAGGGTTGGTTTATGATTTGCGTTAGCTTTCTGTTACGGTTAGAACCTTCGGTCTATAGAACCTTCGGTCTAAAGCCATGATCCCTATTTTTAACCATACTACGAGTTTAATCCAGAAACAAAGCTGGAAGTAGTTATTAAAGTCCCAACTCTGGATCAGCCTGAAGGAGAGCCTTAGGTTTAAAGAGGGTTAGGGTCAAGACAATGCACACAGCTCCGGTGGGGGCATGCATCTTGTGCTCTCTGAACTGTGTAATTGTGTTTGAAATTGACAAGATCAACTTGTCTGAAACATCTCTCGCTCTTCGCGTCCCATCAGCTCACCCTGTCTCACTGCATGACAGCCAAAATTACAACGCTTTCATCGGCTGACTGCCGGCAAACTCTGCTCGTCCTCGCCCTGCCGCGACCCGGCACTCCATTAACGTTTCACTCTCCATTCTGTCATACCCCTTTCCAGTAAACCCTGTTAAAGGAAAAAATGGTTCTTGCTTAAAAACTGGTCGTTCAGCGCCGCGGGTTCCAATCCCCTCTCCACTTTTTCTGCAATGACTCCCCCTGACTCTTCATCCCAGTTTCCGATTTCATTCTGTCTCTCTATCTATTTCTCTCAGTAAAGAATGAAAAATGGTGCTTGCTCCCAAAAAAATAACCAAAACAATAATAATAATAATAATAAAGCAATCATTTTGAAAACTGATTTTTAAAAATGCTTTCAAAATTGTTTAGCAAGCGGTTATAGGCTGAAGCATTATTCAATGTCATCTTTTGAATGTAATAAAAAGCATACTGTGCAGTGCAGATGCTGTTAAGACAGTGCACTACGAGTCTCACATACGCCGAGTCCGAGAGTTGTGAGTTCAATTCAATTCAATTCAAATTTATTGTCATTTTACATTAAAAGCAATGCAAAACGAGGTTTAAAAGCAGCTCCTCAGTGGAAATAAAGATAAAACAACAACAGCAGTGACAGACAAAACAGCAGGGAACCATAAAAGGTTAAAATAAATAAAAGTGGTTAAAAGTAGTCAGAGTCTACCTACCCCTCACCAACAGCTTTGACGCATGTCTCATCCCGTTCTTTGCCCCTTTCCAGATAAAGCTGAAAATGGGAATACATGAGAAAGCATACTTATGAATAGCAAAAGCTGCATAGTTCCACCAAATGATGGAACGGATACACCTTAATGTTAATGATACAGCACCATCACCTGACAAACTGTCAGAGAGGCTTGGCAGAGGAAACCCCCCGTGCCTCGCAGACGATACGGTTCTTTGCCCTTTCATGAAATAATTAGAGGAGCACAAAGCCCCTGTGCTTTTCCCAGGTGCTCTAGAAGAATCTGTCCGCTCTATTGCAAATAATATTTAAAGTAAAAAGTCATTGAAGCTTTGCGAATCCATTATGAGACTAAAAGCACTCAGAGATTGCAAACCTGCACCGTACTGGTACAAAAACAATAGTACTTCTAGTGCTAGCAGTATGTGTTGCAAGCCATTATCAATGCAAGTGCTCGTAGCGTAGCAGCCTGGTGAGCCAGAACCAACCCATCGTCCACGCATCGCACATCGCTAGACGTTTGTAATAGTTAGGAAGCTAGCGCTGTTGGACCTAAGCTGTCACTTGGATTTTAACATGGAAACGTCTCATTGACCGCCCCATGCAGTGACCAGGTGAGGAAATTTTCATCCATCTATCTGTAGGTGTTGGTGATTAAGTACGATCATGTTGTTTGGTGCAGGCACGGGAGTCGCGGCCACGCGGCATGACGTCACTACAGATAATGGGGATCGTTCACCCGTTAATAATAATGACGTGTGACTATTCTTCTAGGCTACAGAAATGCACCAAATATTGAATGGGTAGAAGTCATTAAAAAACAAACATGAATAATGATCATGAACCAACAAAATGTAACGATATCTAACTGTGGTCATGACCAACCCAACAAAGCCTACACGTAGCCACTTTGAAATGAGACCATTTTTGTTAAAAATGTACTCACTACAAGTAAAAAGTAATCACAGAAAAAAAGTACTTCTAAAAGTACAGATACTTTAACATTTTACTTAAGTACAGTACTTTGTTACTTGCCATCTATGCCTACCATCCATCTCAGCATTTTCATCTCTGCCACGTCCATTTTCTTGTCTTCTATCTTCTTCAACGGTACGGCTTCTTAATCGTATGTTAAAACTTTATTACGTTTGGATAAAGGTAAAGGTACTTCATTTCGTCACATTTACATGTACAGTGCAATTCATGCTCCGTATTTAACCCATAACCATCGCCGCGCCCGGGGGGCCAACTCCAGATTCTGAGCCAGTGCCTTGGCCAGGGGCAATGACTGGAGCAGCTTAACGAGAACATGTTTTTGGTGGTGGTCGAAACCGGAGCCGGAGGAAACCCACGCAGACACAGGGAGAACATGTAAACTCCACGCAGAAAGGACCCGGGCTGGGATTCTAAACGAGAATCCCAGCCCGGGATTCTCGGGCTGGGATAGCTGTGTGGCAGTAGTGCTAACCACTGTGTTGCCATACGGATTACTTAATCAATTCTCCAAATACTTTAATGTGTTAATGTTTGTTTTCAATATATTCAATTGAGGTTGATTTCAGGCTACATTGCGTTGCAGGGTACCTTCTGCATATACAGTGGAATCCGCTTATAGTGATCACGGATATAGTAATCAACCGCTTATACAGATCAAAAGGCTTAGGACGGAATCATTTCCATACAAATGCTGTTTAAATAATTTGGTTATAGTAATCAAGAAATCCGCTTATAGTGATCATTTTTGGCCATTTTATGAATGTAAACATGTGCAATAATAATTTTTAAATTACGTGTAAATGACCGGTCGACAGCCACGCCTCGTTGAAAAAACATACAAAGGGCATTTAGATGATATTCTGGATAAAAATAAGTAAAATAATGGTAACTTCGGTTTTAGTAATCAACCGCTTATAGTGATCAAATTGGCTCGGGACAAACGTGATCACTATAAGCGGATTCCACTGTATTGGGACTGGGAGTTTGTACAGGCCACACGAGACGTGGGCGGAGTTTGGTTGTCACACCTCCACGCCGCTTGTCCCACCTACTGCGCTGTGACTGAATAACACGATTTGATTGACACGTTTTCCGACCCTGGTTTTACCAGACCCAATGCAAGTGTCTAGCGATGTGCGATGTGTGGACGATGCATTGATTCTGGCTCACCAGGCTAACAAAAAGATGTGCCTAAATCAATGTTTTCCTAGGACTTGTGAGAAGGAGGACAAATATATATATATACAGTTGTGAAACAGAACTCTGTGGCTCGCACAATTTATATGCCCACTTTAGACTCAAGCCTGGTGAGCTCAATGTGATTTTCCAATGGAAAAGGAGGAGTGGTGGGTGCAGGGGGTGCACTAATGCTGGGTAATGGATGCCCTGATGCGTGATCATAATAGATATTGTCTGGTTCATATGCCGCGTGGCTTCGTAATGAGGGCTACTCTAGTGTGGCGTACCTCCTCCAGCCAGACTGTCTCTCTAATTAGGAGGCCAGCCACTGCAAAAAGGTGTGTGTGTGTGCGCGCGCATGTGTGTGTTCGTTCCTGGCATGCATATGTACATAAGAGAGCAAGCTCACAGTCTCGTTGGTTTGGGGCGTGTGTGCTCCATGTGGGCAATGTAAAATCTAATTACCGATGGTGCTATATCTGTCTCGATTTGCGCTGAATCAGAGGTGTAATTGCGCAGGCCGGTGGATTTGAGTGTCTCTCCTGCGTTAACACTAACTATGTCGTTTAGCATCTGTGGAGAATCCCTCCCACCACCCATTCACCATCCCCTAGCAGCCAGATGTAGCTGTTTGATCATGCGTGCAAAGTGATGCTGTATTACATCTGGCGAGCGGGGTTTCCTCTCGTACAAATGTATTTTCTTCGCTGGGGGACCGTGGTAGAAACTGAGGGGAGCGTGAGAGAGCAGGATGATTTTAATTTCTTTGGTGCCAGTCAATGTGACGCGTCATGTTGTTGGCGTAACCTCTCTTCAGGTATATTTTGCTTCAGGTATCTTGCCAATCTTTACATTCAAACTGCATATGCCTGTTGCATATGCCTTGGGGATTGGCATGGCAGCCATCAGTATATTTATTGAAGGTTTTATCTTGAAGGAAAAGTAGGCTTCAATCAAATACAATCTAGAACCTGACCAATAAGAGGGTCCAAGAGTTAATTTGTGCCAGGAAAAGGGGTTCTTGAGATGAAAGTGGCTACAAACCCCTGACCTGAATCAATAACTTGTACCAAAGAACCTATATAGAAATAAATACACATTTTGTCATATCACACAGAACTGTGTTTCCACTCATTGAAAGACTAGTAACCGTCACTGCCTTCCATTAATCCATCAGGAGTATTTGAAAAATGAATTTTGTCTTTACTTTTCTTTTTCACTTTACTATCTATTCCCATATCGAAACTCATTTGGCTAACACATTCAACGTATTAATTATAATCTAGAGCTGATTGATTGTTCGACTAATTGTGATTACTAATTGTGATTACTAGACTACAAAATACACTTGAATGCAATTGTCGCACCTCTTTGGCAATATTACTATAGCTACTGTTAACTGAATTCCATAACTATAGTTATGAAAAAATGACGGTGCTTTTTATTCTATTTTGAATTGTGTCTCTGAGATAAAGTTTATTATCATGCAAACCAGGGCTGCAACTAACGATTATTTCAATAGTCGTTCCAAATTTTGTCCTTTAAAAAAAATACCCAAAACTCTCACAGCGAATAACAATTATGAGGGATTAATCTAGTCAACTTGAAATCCAGTCAAATGTATCAAATGAAATTACTAATACAAACTATTTAAGTATAATTTCTTTTCTACAGATTCATGGTTTTTATCTATTCTGTCCATTTAATGTCTCATATTTTCAGAGGGTATGGATGTAATATACATTCTTTCTGGATCAATGGCGGAAGCATAGACTGTATATAAAAATGGACGATGCACATGTGACGTCACGGCATTAGAATGAATGGATTGGCTTTTGTCTCAAATCATGGGGGTTATGGGGTCCGCCAGGTTTCTGGTCCGGCGCCCCTCACTTCCAAATATGCAGAGATGGCAAGTTACAAAGTACAAATACTCAAGTACTGTACTTAAGTAAAATGTTCAAGTATCTGTACTTTTAGAAGTACTTTTTCCTGTGATTACATTTTACTTGTAGTGAGTACATTTTTAACAAAAATATCTGTACTTCTACTCCTTACTTTTACCAAAACAGGCTTGTTACTTTTTTTGCATTGACGGGGTAGGATAACGTCTATAATATTAGCCAGTAGGGGGCGCTGATGTACCGAGTACAGTCCCAGTTAATAAGTGGATTTCATTTAGTCCCGAGATATAAGATACTTTAGTCTAGGTTGTTAGTCATTCATTCAAACAATAACATTGACAAAGTAATATTGAAAAAAATGCATTTTACATACAATTTTATTTGTAGTACTTTGTACTTTATACTTTCAAAAATACTTTTGAGTACATTTTAGAGTATGTACTTTTTACTTTCAAAAATACTTTTTGAGTACATTTCTGAGCCTG
>OMKY01118205.1:0-10465 GCA_900302395.1 Bregmaceros cantori | reverse complement strand
GCAAAGAGGAGAGAATAAGGGTCAAGGAAGTGTAGAGCAGGACAAGATGAATGCATTTTAAAGAAGCTAGAAGTTTGGTAACCTTCTAAAAGCCATCATCCAGTCCGTCCTCTGCTCATCACTGTCTGGTTCGGGTCTTCCACAAGACTCAATAGGCTTACGGTGTGTTTCCATTAAAGTTTGTTGAAGCTTGTCACGGGTGGCGAAAATCCTGAAAATACCATGTAAGTGGATGGGAAGAGATGCGGCATTGATGCACGCGACAAGAATTTGCGTCCAGCAGGCAGTTGCCGTGCGATTCGGCGCAGTTAGCGACGCAGTTAGCGCGCGCATTAGTGATGAATATAACATTATTTCTTCCATGCAAGCAAATGCAGGGATTGTCATAAATCCAGCTGTGCTGTCGTTACAGTACCGTTAGAATAGGGCTGAAGTAACATTTTTACGTGCTACTGCTGTTCATCTATTATTTTTATTACTGTTTTTTATAATTGTGTGTTCACCGGAGTGTCTATTGTTTCCGAACCCTAATTCCATGTGTATATTGCTTGTAATTGAACGTGGCAAAATGAACCTGACTCTGATACAATTTGCTGCACATGAACTTGTCTATTGGTGACTTCAAATGGTAAGAGTGCTTCCTTAAAAATATGCAAGTCTCAAAATGGACGAGACTGAAAGTTATACATTGAAATGAATAATCAGAAAACTGTATAAAATGTCTATTATTGCAACATTGCTGCACAGTTGGTGTCCACTATACACTGCTCCCCAGAGGACTCAAAATTGAGGGAATGGGGGAGGTCTGCTTAGTACTTTTTGGTGTGTGTGTGTCTGTGTGTGTGTGTGTGTGTTGGATAAAAATCTGTATGGGGCGTTGACAAGCAGGTAAGGACATCAGTCACCCTAATAGGAGCCACATTAAAACAGAACAATAGAACCTTTAAAACAAAACAGATGAATAATGTTTTTCCTGTTTCATAGAACTGGAATTGAAATGGACTCAATGTGTGTCTTTCTTGGGTTTTTGTTTTTGTGGATTGTTTTTGGCGGACAAACATTCAGTTATCGATACGTCTCAATGAAGGATCTGAGTTCACAAGTATCGTCTTTATCAAGTATCCATGAGTTATGTGTGTACATGTGTGTGTGTCTGTGTGTGCGGGCGAGCAGGAGCATGCTGGTGGTTTGCTCTTTCCAGACACCATGTGGTGTTCATATGTGCATACAACTGTATAATGTGGAATGTATTGGACATACATTGAACTGAATAAATATGTTGATTTATTTCCATGACTGACAGGGAACATGCCTCTCTAACCTGCCTCTACCCTCGCCAATCTAACAAGCTGATGTGGAATTCCAACCATTGGAATGACATCCGATGTCCTAGTACATACAGTTATATTTACTGGAATAAATGCCAATGAGGAGGAACATGTGTATATTACTTAAAAAAAACATGGCTGTATGGACAAAAAGCAAGAATGGTTTTAGGTCCTCTTTATTTAGTACAATGTGGTACTGGCAAAGGGCATAAACAAAGCAAAAGGTCTTCTTCTCTCTTTGTGCGTGTGAGTAAGAGTTCAGTGTGACTCTCTAGCATTTTAAAAAATGATGAGGTACTCATCTTTGGGTCCGTCAGTAGCGAACAGAGCCAGATGAGGAAATAAGGTGGGGGTTGCATGTCCGTCGTCCCATGTTCTGAAGTGCTAGAAGGAGAAGGATGGTTAGAATATGGCCGATAGGAAGAATATTAATACACCAAGTATTTGATTTCATGCCAGAATATTTTCATAATGGTTTGAATGGCTTTCCGACACCCTCAATTGAAGAAAGGTGCTCTGCTAATGGCTGTGCCCTAAATGCATATATCTATACTCTATCTAGACAAGCTACAAGTAATGGCACTGGTTTGCAGTGGCTGTGAGGTCCTCACAAGTCAGCTGGCATAAATGAATAAGGTTGAATTTTCCCATACATTGAAAATAAATCATAAAACACCAATTATATAGACACGTTTTTGTAACTGCAAGTTGGATTTTGCCTGTACTTATGTAAAACGGGGAGCGAAGCGGAGTGGATGATGTGTAATTGTCACAGAGCGAGCTGTAGTAAGCGGATTTTGAAAAGTTTTTTGTTGCAAGAAATTCATCCACTTTCGTTCACTACGAGCACTTTACATAGGGAAATAAACACAAGACACAAGAAGTGCATTACACCCGGCGGGACAAATGTCAGCCCCCTGAATTTCACGGGAAAACACGTCTATATGAATATCTATTTGAGTCTCTTTAAACAGTCATCAAAATGTCAACAAATACCCAATAAATGTAAACCTAAATACAAATTTGCAATAACTTTGTGCACAATAACTGTTTTAGCCGAAATCTATTGGATCACTGTAGCTTGTATTGGTCTCGGCTATCCATGTTTTTATCCACAGGAGACAGTAAAATGCAAGACCTTAATTGGTCAAATGGTCAAGGGTGATCTGTACATATTCTAAAAGGGTTGTGCCAAATTCTTGTGTGATTCTCTGGCCGTGGGGAAACAATCCTATGTGTATTCAGCAAAACCCTGAATTAAAAATAACATGGAATCCATTAAATTATTATTATTATTATTTTATTTTTATTTTTTTATTATTATTTTATTTTATTTTATTACTTGCAACTATAGTAGTTACTTTGAAAAGTAAGTAGTGACTTTCCAAACCCTGATTGTATGAGTGTGTGTACTTTTATGAGCAAAGTCGGCCATGAAGCATCTCGGAATCAAACCAAGCGTCTGGTTCGAATTTATTTCGGTCAGGCAAGCTGAATTTGGCAGCATTAGGCTGTGCTGTAATTATTTTGTCCTGCATGGTGAAGGATTTTGGCATGTGTTTGTGTCGTGTACCGTGTGTGTGTGTGTGTGTGTGTGTGTACGTGTGTATGCTCAGTGAAATATTTTGGCTATGATCCGTGGTTGTTTCAAGCCTCTATCAACAACCAACATGAGCCTGATTAAGCCCTAGGCTGCCAGCTATGATACATGCATAGCAATCAAGACTAAGATAATGAAACAAGAGCACATATTTCCACTCAGAGACTAATTAAGCAGCAAACTGACTGGACAGAAAGACGTTTGACCATTGCAACAGTTATGCTAGGCTTAGGGTTTTTGATGCAATGCTATGAGCACAAAAAATGAGGGCGATGCCATGATCACAATCAGGTGTGTTGCATATTCTCACACTCAGCACATTTTCAGGAGTACAACAACATGAGAAAATCATCCACCTAGAGCTCTAAACACGGGAAACAGTTTAACAAAACAAGGAACAACCTAATTAAACATCAAGATCTATGTAAATAAAAGCAAGGGAGGTGGTGCCTAGCAAATTCAGTTGGCATGCAGCAGTGCTGGCTGGGGGAAATGGTATGCACTTGAATTCTCCACTTAGTGTGAGGGATACAACAATTGAGCAAATGCTTTCCAAAGTAGGGCTTCATGGATTGGAAGTGTGTGGCACCGGCGCTGACAGAACAAATGCAAAGCTCCTTTTAAACAGCTTCTAAGAGTGACTATGTCGATGTGTATGTGTGTACTTGCCTCTGTCTTGACGGAAAATCACTGAAATGTGTACTGAAATATGTACAGTACTTCGCGCACTCACTCTGTGTGTAGCGGTCAGGGCTTTGAACCGATTTTTTTCCAAACGAAATTACAACGTTTCTGGTGTTCCCCCAATAAATTGAAGTACATAACAACCTACACGAGCGGGTATTCCTCGTTGGGTGCCATTCTAACTGTAACCGCGACCAAGTGAATTACCCATGATGCACTGGACTATAGTAAAAAAGTATGGCTGTGTGCAAGAGTGACTGTACGCGCAGAATCAAGAGCAGTGATTCCAGTAACTACGTTTTTCAAAGCAGTGATAAGATTAAAGTTACTCACATACATAATAATACACATAACATCACATAAACCCTTTCAATAAACTTTGTGAAAGAAATGTAAAAGTTTTCTTTCTATTATGCTTAGATTACTTTTAAAATCAATTCTAATAAAATATGAATAATAGTACAATGCATATTCTCAATGAATCAACATCCATCCTGTGAGTTGTAATGGCACCGGGAGAAAGTGAGGCAATTTCTAGCTTTAAAGGATAAGTGACACGATTTGTGTATGTATTTGTTTTGCATATAAATAAATAAAAACTATTTTAGAAGGGTAGTGGGGGTGTGTCGTTTTGGCAAGACCGTAACAGCGCTTTCTCGTGTGATAGTAGGAGTGTGGCGATTTGAAAATTTCCCATCGTGATGATCGTGGCCGCAAAAATCGTGATTGATGATTTGATCGCGATCACCAACTTAACATGTCCTGGCCCCCCTCCCCGCCCATCCAAGAGCCTCATCTCTGTTTCAATGCTGTGTCAATACGGAGCTCGGGGCTCAGCCCCTCCTGTCCTGAAAATGTTTTCAGGCACGGGAGGAGAGACTCCGTACTGCTCCATACAGTGCTATTAAAACAGCGACCGGGGAGACTCAATACTGCTCCATATAGCGGCATAAACAGCGGGTTTTAAACCGCTACTCCCGCATCCCATCAACAACAGACAGTCGGACACGGTTAATTCCGAGAACACTGTTGGGGTGGTGATGTTTCAGCAGAGGGTTGGCTGTATTACACGGGCCCCCGATGATGTTATAGAGCATAATTGGCTAAGCCATGCAAGCTCTCCGTTACTGCGTAATGGCGTCATTCCGGTGAGAAAGACCACAATACAGTTTTAAATGGTCTACTATGCCCACTATAAACACAGAAACCCTTTTAAAACATTATTTTTGATGTCACCTCTACTTTAAGGTCATGGGCAACATAGAGTTGAAGTTCGTATAATTGAATGAATGACTTTATTTAAAAGACAGCATGTAATACTGTTATACTTTGATAGCGTGGACAGGACTTGGCGGGAGGAATTAGGTCACTCAGGAGATGTGTTGCAGTTGTTTACTGGCTCTGTTGACAGGCAAGACAGTTGGGACGTTCTACCTCAGGTGCAGAGGAATCAGGTCCACAACAAAGGTATACGAATGAACACACTAAACCCAGAAGCAGAACCCCTCAAAGCCCTGCACGGAGGTAGCCTTGCATACTAAATTACTAAAGGAACATCAATCATTGCCACGAGCCCTTCTTTGGGGAGTACAATTAATTGTATGTTTCCTTTCTTTTTCCTCAAAACGAAAAAAAAAAATAAAAGTTGAAGAGCCTGATAGTAGGTGCATCATTGTTTGATTAAACGCCTAATTAGAAAAGCCTAATTAGAAAACAACCCAATTATCAGTGTATCATCTGTTTTGATAGTAGGAACATTGCTGTTTGCTTTGATGCTAGTGCTGGTCTCAATGTCTTGGGGGAATTCATTCCATTCTTTTATAGCTATACATGAGAAGCAGGCAAAATCACATATTCTTTTTGGGATTGTGCAATTCCCCCCAGTTGCTGTTCTGGTTGCTCTTTCTGTAGATAGGGGTATACATTGCTCGAATGGTGCAAGTTGAGTTGCAATTCAGCACTACACAAAAAATCTGTTGATTTGATTCTTCACTGGCTGCTCGTCTACACATTTAGGAACATGGAGGGATTTTTGGTGCTGTAAATGTTCCTCGGTGTGTTATTTGATAACAATTGGGGTGTCATGTAAAAAGGATACTTAATTTCAATTGTATTTTCTTTCAAAGTGATAATCAGACAGGAATACTTGGAACATGCCAATGAGTATATGTCAGGTTGGGTAGCAACAAAGTAAGTAATTGAACTAACGAATCAATGAAACTAAGTAATCAGAATACAGTAGCCTGATTGCATTACAAGGTAACTCTAGAATGATTACATTTCATCTAGATTACATTTTTTTTTCTGTAAAATTACATGTATGCATTATTTATTTTGTGAAACAACCAATGTCATGAATGTAACTTGTAGATGTGTTCATTCAGTAGAACCCGTTACCGAGGAGTGAAGACACATTTTCAGCACATTTATAGAGCACCATTTTACACCAAAACACAAAAAAACTACTTAATTGAGTTATATTTAAAAAAAATTCTAAAGGTAACAAAAAAAAAATCAATCCCTTACTTTACGTTTAAAATGGATTTCTTTAGTGGTTACAGGTTACATGACTAACTTGTAATTGTAAGGGCTTACTTTTAAAAAGTAATTTTCCCAGGGGGTCGCGCGGTGGCCGAGTGGGTATAGAGCGCATCCCCCAGACCATAGGTCGAGCAGTGCCGCAGGTTCAAATCCCCTGTCCGGTTTTTCTGCAATGTCTCCCCCGACTCCTCATCCCAGTTTCCTATTTAATCCTGTCACTATTTCTCTCAATAAAGAACAAAAAACGGTGCTTAACGTAAAAAGGGAATGTGAGTCTGTCTGTCTGCATATTTTGATTTCAGTATGGGAGAACGCTTGGTGTAGTCATGGATGCAGTGCCTGGCTGCGTCTCGCCAGTAAATCAGCTCTTGACCCATCTCTGAAACGTCGTAATGACAGAGCTGACTGTAAAACACGTCATTATAGAAAAACTCAGATGAACGTTTCCAAGATCTCTCTGCTATATTATAACTGACTGCTCCACAGACTAGAATGCCAAATTGTCCACCATGGACACCGCCCCGCGGGGGGAGGGGGGTGAAAAAAACGGCTGGGTGAATATTCGTGGCGAGTGTAATTAACAGGTAGGCGTTGTCGGCTGCCACTACAACCTTGGTGGTCCGGCATATTCGTCCATATGTCATCTGGGAGTTCCCACCCATCCCGACTGGGACAAGTGAACTTAATGGCAAACTATGTAAGCTTCAGGGAATTTGTACTCCAAAAAAGACTGTACTCCAAAGACTATCTTTAAATAGTTTCAGCCTGCACCCCTGAAATTTGAAATATATTTTTTATATGTATTTTGTAAAAATATATATATATTTGCAATATATTTTTTATATTCATTAAATATGTGCCAGGTGAGAGCATTGGCATCATCATCAATCATCACGTCCAACAAAGGCAAATTTCCGGTGAGTCACTTTCAACCAATGAGAGTAATTGAGTTCAGTCAGTTACCCAATTGGAACTGTATTGAATTCCAGATGAAATAGGAGATGCGGACTATCTCTCGTCTACCTCCTTCACATAATTATAACGTGTCTAGACTATGTCCACTATGGGAAGGGGTATTTAAATATCTGTCTAGGTCATACTTTGTCCCAATCCCCTGTGGCCCATTGTTAACTGTTTTTGGTTTAAGGCCTCTGTCCTTCCATGCAAAATGAAATGGGTCATAGCCTTTTCCACACTGAGTCAGACGTCTCATCCTCGTGGAGGTACTGTACATGGAAGGACCCCACTGCCCCAACTTCTTCTCTAGAATTAATCTTGAAAAATGAAGTTTCATGTCTCTCTTGCCCCTCTCTATTCTACTTGGAGGCCTATCCTGGATGCCCTTGAGGCGGACTGTAGTTGGCCCACCAGATCATAACTCTTCATACTAAGATGTAATGCTGAATGAACTATCGTTTTAGAACCAAAACCGAAATGCAAGATGACGTAATTATGGTTTATTCAATTCTCCGTGCATAATGTGTAGCAAGGCTCTGTGTCAATATATATAAAAATTCAAATAAATATGGCCGTCCTTTATTTGTCCATAGTTCGCTGCCGATTGAAAGAAAAACACACTTGAGTTGAAAGTTTTAAAAGTGTCGAGAGAGGCGGTCACGATAGATAGCGTTGGGAGGAAGGGAGCGAGAGAGAATAGCGGCAATAATAGTACTCGCCTCTCCCTCGCGACTGACGCTAGGTTTCCATTGCAGAGATTTTTTCAACCGCACGTATACGTACATAAACGTGAGCAAAACAAATGTGTTGTCACCGTTGTAGCATGCACCATTGCACTGAAATACGTGCGGTAGATGCACCGTCCGTATACGGACGCTGCAGAAAAGCATTTATTTTGATTTTTCGCCGTACGTATACGGACGTACTGGGTACGTACTGGGGGGCGAGCCCGTGAGCTCAGTGATTGACAGCAACACTGAGCAATCGGCGGATTGTGCGCTCCAGCGCATCAAAGGCGAAATAATATATATTCAAATGTTTTTACTGAAGCGGTTTGTTGTGTGTGTGTGTTCACTTCTCTCTTTGAATTATGTCACGCAACGTCTAATTTCCATCCATTTCTTTTCATTTATTTCTTTTTTTTTTTTCAAGTTATTTTTTTCGGCACAAGCATCATTTTCTCATTTCATTGACAGTGTTAGTGTGAAAGGGGGATGAGAGACCAGGGACAAGCGGACATGCAGTGCAGCATATGCCTATGTTTGTTTTCATTCTCTGAACCGTTCCGCCACCATCGGTATTAATGGTGTATGAAATATTTTTTGCGTTGCAATCTTATAACGCTATTTTTTGGCAAGTCCGTTTCGTCCCATCTAAATAACATGTAAAAGCCAAAATTAATTGCTAGTGCTGATGGAAAAAGGACCCCGTGGCGGCGACAAAGTGGATGGCTGGATGGCTTGGATGCAACCGGAACATACAGAGGATATGCTAAAATATAAAGAGATCGGAAAAAAAAAGTTGTTAACCGGTTTTGTGGATTTCATAGTATTAGTTTCTGTTCCGGAACAGTTGAAATAATTTTTCAGTTTCCGCTCTTCATAAAGTTCTGTTCGTTTTCGGTTTCCGTTTTCGTTCCTTGAATAGGTTCGGAGCCCTGATACACACACACATGCACACACATACACACACAAACAAACACACAAGCACATGTCTGGACCCATATGCACAGACGGGCATGTTTGTGTTTGTGTATATACACAAACACAAACATGCCCGCACATACACACCACATGCACTTACACACATGCACCCACACAGAAAAACACACACTATCTGTCCCCCATTAGATTTAACAAGGCTGGTCTGATGTGGTTAACCCCCAACATCCCCCAGCAAGCCCTGTGATTGGCCAGGGATATGCATTTTTTTTGCTGAGTCACTGCACAGTTTAGCACCAGGTTCCCAGCGAAAAACGCCAAGTCGTCATCGGAAGCAGGTTTTTTTTTGAGCAGCTGACTGAACAATACAAGCTATCCTTTTGTTCTATGTTCTGTGTCACATGTTTACTGTTCTCGGTACACAAACTTGGCTGAAGTATTACTTTATATCCCATTTTAACATGTTCAGTGCCATTTACACAAGCAGAATCAGCTTTATTCCCAATGTTTCCACATACAAGAAATATACACAAGTTTTAAACTGTCTCAGCACTGACCATAACATAAGTTGTGCACTCATGTTTGGAGGTCCATCAAAAACTCCTCACAAATTATATCTGAACACAACAACTTATAATGTAAAGAAGTAGATCTCGGATCTCTTCTTTCTACGAAACATTATTTCAAATTCCCTATAACTAAAAATATGTCTCTTGACATCTTTGGCATGTTTTATATAGGCTGATGGCGCTGAATGAGTTAAAAGAACAAGATAGTCAAAGACACCTTAATAGGGAAACGGTGAAACTCATTCAAGTGAAAGGATGCAGAGTCGACAAGTCTAGTACTGTCTCTGACCGTACATTCCATGATGTTCAACAGTCTCACCACACAGAAGGAGTAACTGTTGTTGTGTCTGGTGGTCTTAGTAGGCAGTGCTTTGTAGTAGAGTCCTGCACTCCCGCGGGAGTCCCGCGGGAATTGCGGGACGCGGGACAAAAATTGAAAGCTCATTGCGGGAGCGGGCGGGACTCAGCGAGAGGGGTGCGGTTGCGGGCGGGACCGAAATTGAGCCGCAGTCCCGCAAGCTAAAAACGTTTCGCGGCTTCTCTTCGACGTATTTGGATCGGATACTTAATAGCGTTTGTATCCGATTCCGATCTAACGCCTACCATTTCCGGTCGCGCCGCTCGTTCCCATTTTAAATAAAGTTGCGGAAAACTTTATTTAAAAAACTTTATTTGCTCTTCCGTGTTCGGGGTTCGGCTCTGCTCTCCCGATCATGACTGAAGAGACTAAGCAGAGCTCATCTACTGGAAAAATATACAATACGTCAGAAGTACATGCTGGTATAAAAAGACTTCCGAGAACTAGCTCCGCCGGAATGCGGCTTCTCTTCGACGTATTTGGATCGGATACTTTTGTATCCATAGCGGATAGCGTTTGTATCCGATTCCGATCTAACACCTACCATTTCCGGTCGCGGCGATCGTTCCCATTTTAAATAAAGTTGCGGTATTTGGCTCTGCTCTCCCGATCATGACTCAAGAGCTCATCTAGTGGAAAAGTATACCATACTTCAAAAGTAAATGCAGGTCTAAATAGTGGTGTATTAACGGAAGTTCCGACGTTCGCCTATTGGACAAAGCCGACCTCGTTCCGACTCGGAAATTCGGAATCCTGCGGGATTTGCG
>OMKY01118200.1:0-12834 GCA_900302395.1 Bregmaceros cantori | reverse complement strand
CTTTCGGTCTCTTAAGTGTAAAAAAATAAAAATGTCTTTTGGTCTCTTAACTGTAAATAAGCCCCCTTTTGGTCTCTTAACTGTAAATAATATTATATGCAGTAGTTCGGCAATATTTGTTGACATTAGGGGCTGCAACTAACGATTATTTTGATAATCGATTAATCAGCCATTTTTACTGGCAATTAATCAATACATTTTTCCTTTAAAATTGAACAATTATTAGCATTAATTATGATTATGAAACATTATTAAAAGTTTGCAATGTTAATATTACAAACCTTTTGCTGATTTGATTTTATAGTAATCTCCATTTTTTAGTAATAGCACAAAAGAACCTCCTCTTACAGAATAAATTATAACATATCAGGCTTTCACACGAGCTCACATGTATTGGGGCCTGATTGGGGCCTTGACACTGGAAAAATTGGATTGGGAACAACATATACTCAACACATTTGAGTGGAGAATAGGCCAAACTATGAAACAATGAATCGCTGCCGATTAATCGATTATATCAAATTAGTTGCTGATTATTTCAGTAATTGATTATCATCAATTAACGGGTTGCAGCTCTAGTTGACATTATTGCACCGTATACTGTTTTTTGCTCCTTTATCCGATGTCTCTGGCAACGCTTACCAAAAAAAAATCCTAGTCTGTGAACTTGTATCGTTGACCATGGCAATAAACATGATTCTGATTTAGTTAGAAGGGAGCTTATTGCATGTTCTCTAGACATTAATGTCATAGGTCTAGATAGTATAGTGACATCCTAATTTAATCACAAAGCCCAGTTCAACTGATGGCAATTTACCCCCACTTGGTACTCTCGTACCACTGGAACGGAAACAGTAGACCGCTGTTGTAGTTTAATCATATAAAAGCTTGGCAACGAGCCATCATACACTTCTGTGGATTCATCAGATATTCTTCAGAAGCAGGATTGTTGTTGAGAGTCGTGAGATATAGCTCGCAGGCAGTGTGTAACACTGATGTATAGCTAGGAACAGACATGGGCACTAACGCATTATTTACTCCATTGCAATTTTTGTGTGTACTTTTTTACTTTTGGAGTACATTTTTCACAAGTTACCTTCTACTTTTACTCGAGAAAATTTAGGTGAAAAAAAACGACTTTTTACTGAGATGTTAGCAATTTGCTACCCTTCACATTAACTTGGCTTTTAGCGACACGTGTTGGGAACTGTTGGCACATGTTGACGTCATATCTCTCTCCTTCTCGGACGCTCTCTCTCGCACTCAGTCTTTCTCTCTCTTGGGCGTTTTCTCGCTCTCCCTCTCTCGCTCCTTCTCTCTCACAGAATTTGTTTTAACTGAAAGTTACTCAATACTTTCGCTACTTAAGTAACTTTTTTGTGGAGTTCATATTTACTTTCACTTGGGTAACTATTTGGATGACTACTTTTTACTTTCACTAGAGTAATATTTTGCTGAGGTAACAATACTTTTACTAAAGTAATTTTTATGGCTACTCTGCCCATGTCTGGTTAGGAGCATTAAGCTCTATTCACGGGGTGATTGTACAGGACAGTACACCCCTATAAATACTTAAGTACCGTGATTGACAATCAACTAAAATTCAGAGAAAACACAGACTGCATTACAAAAGCAGCACCTTTTATATTACTTTGACTTTGACCCTTGGGCTGCTGCTGCTGCTGCTGCCGTCACTGTGTTGGGATGTATGCTGTTTCCTGTCTGTCGCTTTCAATAGACATGCCTAATGCAAATGTAGCACTTGCCTAGTGCTGCAAATGCTACGTTGTTTGGTCAGACTCTAGAACAGCGTGAAGCAAAAATAAAACAACAGAAACAAGGTCTAGCTTGCATCTCACAATCCCTTCAGCTATTTCTGCTCAGACATTCTTGGTTATAACCAGGGATTTGACATTTTTCCCCACTGTTGTTCCGAACAGAAACGGAATTATAATGTTTCCGGTTATGAGCTCCACCAACATATTGACATTCCCGAACCGGTTAGAACAAAAAAATATTGTTCCCGGAACAGATAATTTTGTTCCTGTCAGGTGTTCATTGCTATATAATACCTTTCGGGGGAAGCCCACAGCAAGTTGCTACAGGGACCCGCTGGTAGCGCTCTACAGTAGACGTCTTGTTGTGCGTGGGGGCGAACCCACAACAGCACGCTGCAGAGTCCCGCGACGCTTCATAGTTCACTACTGCATCGTATATTTTATGAACACCCTTGTTTTATTTTTGAAGTTATCCCAAAGTGCACTCCTTTGAGAACAAAATAAAACTGGCATTAATCGGTTACCATTATTTTTAAATAACTGTTCCGGAACATGAAAAATAATGAAGTTTTCGGTTTTGCTTCTACTCCGTGGAAAATACAAAAGGTTTCCGTTCATTGAAACGGTTCAAAGCCCTGCTGATAACCACAATGGTGGGGTTGGCAGGCGGCTTCACTGTACCGGGAATTAATCCCACAGAGTACCTTGTAGGCATTTGTACTTGCATCCAGCAAGCCTCATTCTTACGACCAAACACCATGTTTCGAAATCCTCGTTTTGCTCTAGAAGAGCAAACATGGCAACCATATAATTGGGAGGCACGCCACTCCACCCTATTGGGTTCCGATATCAGCATCACTTGACTGAGCCACTCCCGTAGGACAAGAACAGCTAAAGCACTGGAGCTGGGAAACTGCATATGCAACTTATGCATATTCAACATATGCAACTCATATGCAGCGTGGCACACAGGGCCCTCTGGACATTTCTTTACAAGTCAGCCGGGCATAATGGCAGTGATCTACCTAGACTTGCATACCAGTATAAAATCAGGCCATGTTATAGTATGACTCGGGCTGCAGCGACTAATGCATTAATCGATTAAAACTGGCAAGGGATTGAATTGTTGTTATTGTCGGCAGTTTTCTGCCGACACCAGCACCTATTGATCTACACAAATTTGTCAAATCACTTGATAATTTTTGAAAGTCCAAAATAGGATTGATATTATTCAACATTATTGATGAAAAAATAAAAATATGAAGAAGCGTATAAATTAATTGTAATGAGTTTGTGTCTGAATAATTAATTCTGTACTCTACTTGTACATTTGTTTGCTAACCTGAACCAACATTGAATACATTTCAAGTTGACATGATGAATTCCTGGGTCGCTGTGGATATTTTGGATTTTTTTTTTACCTAACCGATTAATCGACTGATTGTTTCAATAACCTGCAACTAATCGACTATTAAAATAATCGTTAGTTGCAGCCCTAATTACGACTAACCTAGTAATACAACAACATTGTTAGATCGACTTGCTGCCTTCAAGCCATCGTGTATTCTCATTGTAACCATCTCCTCTTGGTGTAACTGACAAAAATCTATATATTTATATAATTTACAGATCTTAGTGACCATCATCTGTGATTGTCATTGGTATACATTGAAAACACAAACGTCTATAGTTATAGTTGTTGGCGTATCATTGATGAATCTTCTCATGAAGTTTGAGACTGAACCTACGTGTGAAGTTCTTGCCACACTGGCTGCACCAATAAGGTTTCTCCCGGGTGTGAATGCGCATGTGGGCGGTGAGGTTACCCCGCTGTGCAAAACTTCGGTCACACTGGTTACAGAAGTACGGTTTCTCCATGGTGTGTATGCGCATGTGCGTGATGAGGTTCCCCCGTTGGGTGAAACTGCGGTGACAGTGTGTGCAAAAGTAGGGTCGGTGGCCCGTGTGCACCCTCATGTGTCGGTTGAGGAACGACTGCTGGTTAAAGCTCTGTCCGCACTGAGTGCAGCAGTATGGTTTCTCACCCGTGTGGACGAGCATGTGTCGGGCAAGCAGTGATTGTTTCTTGAAGCTGAAACCGCAGTGGCTACAGGTGAACAGTTTCTCGATAGTGTAAGAAATTGGGTCTTGGTGACTCGCAGTGGCAGGTTCATCGTCGTCGCAGGGAGGACCCATGGGCCTGCTGGCAGGACCGGGTACGGGCGAGTTGCTTCCAGTGTCTTCAGCAGTGTGTGGGGAACTGGGCGGTGGCGGCTTTCTGAGGAGTGCAGTCTCCAAACCAGACACAGAAACATCTGCTCGGACAGAAGACTCTGGATGATTCTCAATGCTCTGTATCTGGGCAGCATTTACTAAGGGAGAGTTGGAGCGAGGTTTGCTGTTAAGGTACTGGCTGGGTGGGGGCGGCTTAGTGGTGGTGAGAGGGGAGATGATGTTCTGGCGAGACTTAGCGGTGTGACAGTGGGTCGCGAGATCAGTGGCCGCGCAGTTCGTACTGTCCGGATGCTTGGGATTGAAGTGCTGGCTGGAGCCACGAGAGGGAGTCGCATTGACCTCATCTTCCACTTCCTTCTTCACTTCTCTTGTGGTCGAGACAATATGGATAATGTCCCGCCGGGGCATGCCGGTAGAGGACATGGAGCCCACTGTAGAATCTAGCAGCAAAAAAAAATAAAAAATCATACATTTGATAATTTTCCCATAAGTTGTATTTCACAAACCAATCAGGCTGTAGAACGTGACGTCACGAGTGGGCGGCGGCCATTATGTCTCCAGCATGCTGTATGTTTACGCTCTCAAGACGTGCCCAGAGCGTATAGTCCATATGTTTCGAGAGACAAATTACTGTTAAAATGTGTAAAATATAAATACATTTAAAAAATTATCTATGAAATTAAATGAAATGTTATAAAATAAATAAAATGAAATAAATCAATTAAATGAAATCATTATAAACGGATTGGACCCCTACCAAATAGACGCCATTTACCATTTACTGTCAGAAGATGGCAGCCTACACCCATGGGTGTGTGCGTGTGTAGTCGAGTGACTTGTAATTTTTAAACATGGTATGTGTACCACACACAAGGTAGGCAAATATGTCTGCGATAGTGAGTGATGGTAATAGATTATTGTCCTCACTCCATTCACTTGTTGATATTTGGCAGTGGGCCAATCCATTTATAATGATTATCTTTTCTAAATACTTTTCTCTGGCCTCCTTTTCTAGACTGTCCCGGTATATTCCACAACCTTTCCTGATTCTAACATTTGTTGTTATTTATAATTTACACATTTTAACAGTACGTGTCTCTGTACGCTCTGGACACACACAGAGTGTAAACAGACTGTGCGCTGGAGCCGATATGGCCGCCGCCCACCCACAACATCACTGGTGCAAGCGCACTATTCAGCAGACCAAACTATTTGTGAGGCGTCATTATCCACTGTTGATTTGCTGAAAAGGCACTCGTGCCTTAAAATTGTAGAATTTGACAATTAAAGAACATTATTAAAATTAATCTAAGTCAGTTTGGTTGGATGAGTTGTGGTTCTAATCTTATAACTATCTAAAAACAACTATTTAATCTAAAAATTGTAGTACTATACCGTTATCAAGTGACTCCCACCTCTGGTAGAATCCACGGCAGCATTGTCGCACGGTGTCTCCACATCTTCCACTTTGCACACCAGTTCCAAGGCACTGAATCCGGGCGTGCGCTGCCTGCCTGCAGTGTAGGCATCCGGGTTCATGTACCGGGCCTCGAGACTGTGGTGGTGGTGTTGGAGGTACCGCGACTCCAGAGCTCCAACAATTGCGCGGGATCGGGATAGGTCATCCCCCAGTGAGGGCCTTGACGGATGGCAGGTCACTGGAAAAAAAATGAAGATAAACTGAAATTAACTTTGAAGCTGTAGGGACTGAAGAGAAATTAAATGGCAGGAATACAGGAATAAACACTACACATTTACTCTTTCAGGATTGATCAGGGCTCTGAACCGGTTCAAGGAACGAAAACAAAAAACGAAAACGAACAGAATTTTACGGAATTTTAAGGGGAGCAGAAACGGAAACAAAAAATATTTTTTTCAACTGTTCTGGAAGAGAAACGGCACATTATGAAATCCACAACACCAGTTAAAAACCTTTTTTTCCCGTTCTCTATATATTTGAACATATGCTATGTCTGGGAGACCATTTCCAGTTGTGCATCCATCCAACTTCGTCAAATCCCATGCATCTGGGGCTCCATCTTGTGGACAGGCCTAGTTGACAATTTGATTAGTTGCCGACTAATTTGATCTAATAATTTTATTATTTAGTTCGTACTCTGCTCCAACATGTTTAATACATCCCCAATGCCAGTCCCCATGGACCTGTTGTAGCAGATCATAAGCAGCCAATTTCTATACATCGCAGGCACACAAACTCATGCTCCATCCACACATTCACTCTAGTCGCCTAGACTACTGTAGTGCCCTGCTCTCTGGTCTTCCGAAATAGACCACTAATAACCTACAACTCTTACAAAACTCAGCTGCTCGGGTACTGACAAGGAGCAGAGGGCGGGAACACATTACCAATTTTGAAATCTTTGCATTGGCTCCTAGTCCATTTCAGAATTGACTTCAAGATACTTCTACTGGTTTTCAAATGTGTTAACAAACTTGCCCCTCCGTACTTAGCTGATCTGCTTGTACCATATCAGCCGTCGCGGAACCTGAGGTCCAGCGGCACAGGCTACTAGTTCTACAAGTTCATTCCAAATCGCATAGAGAGGCTGCATTCAGCTTCTATGGCCCTCAACTATGGAAGGCCCTCAGGGCCGTGGAGACTGTGGATGTTTTTAAGAAGAAGCTCAAGACACATCTCTTTGATCTAGCTTATAACTAGGATGTTACCGTCATCGGTACATCAGCCCACTGTATTTGTTTGCGTGTGTGTCTGTGTGTGTGTCCATGGTTGAGTGTGTGCCAGTTGCTTGGGTTGGGAGGCTGTGGGTAATGTTATCCTGTTTGATGTTCTGTTTCTGTAAAGCACTTTGTGTTGCTCTCCATGAGAAGTGCTATACAAATAAATAAAGTTTGATATAGTTTAACTAGCCTACTACGTCCAAACTCAAATTCCGTCTATGGCTTGCATATGCAACATCTATATGATATGGTTCAACATGAAACAACCTACCTGCATCTCGCTGGGCTAGGGTCTCCCTTAGCTCCTGTATGGTTCTCTTCAAACTGTGGTTCTCTCTCTGAGCTCGGGTGGTGTTCTCGTGGTACTCTGAAACGGTCACCTCCACCACTTCCAGAACCTCCTGCACGGCGGCAGTCAACAGCCTGGCCACCCGCCCCACCAGGCTCTCCCGCTCAGACATGGCTGTGGTTGAATTGGTACATGACAGATATTAGAATAAAATACTAAGCCCAGAATGGAAATGATGTTCATTCAGCCGTTCCAGTTTGAGAGTCAATTAGAAAGCCAACAGCCCAGTTAACATGGTACCAGAAAGCCTAAAGTGCTGATGTATACACCTCCGCTTTAAGTGGATCAGGATACATTTCGAAGCCGATCCGCTTATACGACGTGAGTGTCCATGTATCGGGCAATCGGAACAAAGAAGAGATCGCTCCATGCCACGCGACGCCCTACAGGAGCCGCGCACCGACCATTCCGAAACTAGCAGCGTTAAAGCGCAAAGACAGAGAGAGAGAGACAGAGAGCCGTCCTCCAGTGGAACGCACCAGCCGGCTCTCTTACTCTCTCTCCGCCAACAGCTGCAGACCCAACAACTAATGCAATAATCGATGATCACCAAGGAGTTGAATCATTGTTATTTTCAGCGTTTTTTTTTGCTGACACCACCACCTATTACTTTACACAAATTTGATATCACTTAATAATTTCTGAGAAACCAGAATATGATTAATAATTATTGAACATTATTGATTAAAAAAAAGATGGATATGAAGAAAACCATCAAAATCTTAGTGTGAACATTAATTCCAATGAGTTGGTGCTAAATTGTAACTAAATTGTTGTACATTTGTTGGATATCATGAACCAAACATGAACCTAAATTTCAAGTTGACAAGGGTAATATCTGTGTCACTGCGAATATTTTGGGGATTTTTGAAAGAAAACATATCTATATCTCTTAAGATTAATCAAGAGATAAACATATCTCTTGCAGATTAATCGTTTCAATAATCTGCAACTAATCGACTATTGAAATGATCCTTAGTTGCAGCACTAGGTGGGAGGGGTTCATGATGAATCTAAATACTCTTATGTAAACGCTGTGTATATAGGGATCAGTTTGGTAAGCATTCATGTATACAGGTGAAGCAGATTATATTTGATTCGCCTAAATGTAATCGGATCCAAAAAAGTGTCCATGTAAACGGGGCTAATGTCTCTTCCACCGGTGAAGACAATTTCTTACACATTTTAATATGGCCTTAGTTTAATTGGAAAATATTTCAATTTTGGCTTAATTTAGCAACTGCTTGTACTCCCCTCCCCCCGAGTCACCATGCATTGCTACATACAGTCAATAATTAAAAAAAAAAGTTTTCTCTGCTCATTCAGGCCATTTCCTCAGCTCCATTAAACCACATCTCCACTACAAAAAAACTCAAGGCACAGTTTGGTGCATCTCAGTTAAGTTTAGTTCAGTTACAGGTGTTTCCACTGTTCTTAACGTGGCCACGAAGGGGTGCCTAATTTTTAAATTTTGATACCCCAGTGCTCACCCCCACCCCTGCACGTGTGACACCCCTCCCTGAATTCACAACACTTTTCTGTGGCCGCTGCACAGCAGGGGGGCGGGGGAGACAAAGTTGGTGGCACCCCACTGGTGGCAGGTGATACCTTCTACCTTTGTTCTATTGATGCCTGCCAGACTGGGGGATGGATCCGTCACCCCCTCGGAGTTTGACCTATCAGCGACCCATAAACGTGGCCAAGGACGGCCTGACATCTCAGCGGCTCCAGAGTCCTTGTGGAGAAGCGATTTTCTGGGTGGATGTGCATGTCAACTGTGCCATGCTGGCCTTAAGTAAGCCAGTGGAAAAGGGGCTTTAGGGTTAGAGGAAACTGAGCTGGGTTTTATAGGCGCGTTATGAAGTCTGATAACTGCTGGCCAGAATGATTTCCTGCAGTCCTCTGGAAGTACCTCCTGTAGGACATCAGGGACAGAGAGGTGAGGGTGGTGTTTTTACGAATTGCAAACCAAAATCCATAAATACGCTGCGGACTACTCGCACTTCCGCATATGACACAGCCGTGGAGCCAAAGAGTTGCGGCAATTTCCCGTCTCCTTGTAAAAAAAGTGCAATTGCAGCGTTAAAAAAGGAACTACTCGGAATCGAACTCAGGAGGATGCGTTTTACTACTGCGCTACAGTGGCTGATGTTCAATTGGGTAGCAGACAGCGCTAAGTTGCTGTCCACGCCGCGCACTTTGGCGATGGGCAGGGCGTGATGTGTCAATGGGCAGGGCGTGGTTATGGATTTTAGTTTGCAAACCGTAAAAACGTGGCGTGCAAAGGGCACCATTATTGATAATTGCCTGGAGAGCATCCTGCTTTCTGTCATCACAGTCAATCAAAACACCCAGTTCCTCCCCCACACTATCTCTGGCTTTCCTGATTTGTACCCATGGCTAGGACTAGGTCTAGAAGACTAGGGTGCACGTTTAATGATTTCAAGGTCTCGTTAAACCCAAGGGCTAGTTAAACCCAGGGGCTAGTTAAACCCAGGGGCTAGGTAAAACAAAAGGCTAGTTAAACCAAAGAGCTAGTTAAACCCAAGGGCTAGTTAAACCCAGGGGCTAGTTAAACCCAAGAGCTAGTTAAACCCAGGGGCTAGTTAAACCCAAGAGCTAGTTAAAACCAAAGGCTAGTTAAACCCAAGGGCTAGTTAAACCTAAGGACTAGTTAAACCAAGGGGTAGTTAAACCCAAGGGCGAGTTAAAACCAAAGTCTAGTTAAACCCAAG
This sequence comes from Bregmaceros cantori, assembly GCA_900302395.1. Taxonomy (NCBI): domain Eukaryota; kingdom Metazoa; phylum Chordata; class Actinopteri; order Gadiformes; family Bregmacerotidae; genus Bregmaceros; species Bregmaceros cantori. The sequence continues at coordinate 3,037 of OMKY01118200.1, read as the reverse complement.
GGATAGTTAAACCAAATGGCTGCAACAACCCCCTTACCAAATTTCCATAACTTTTATTTAAAGTAGCATACTTCCTATTAAAAGGGCTTCAATTCTTTGCAACAATGGTGTTTTCTTGTTTGTAACAAGCAACATCTGAAACAACAACACACAAATAGTGGTAAACAGCAACAGCAGCTCACTTAGACTACAGCCATTTATAGTGCATCTGTTGAGGTAAAGAACAGAAACTAGCCTCAACCCTCAAAAACAAATTCCTAGTGTATCTGGTGAGGTCAATAACAGCACAACAAGATATTGAATAGCCCTGCCCTAAGCGGAGTCAGAGTATAATTTACCACATAGGCGTGCACTGAAGTGAAAGTGTAGAGCCTTCAGAAAAAAAAAACCCAAAGAGTACAGAATACTTCCACCACGGCTAGTACACAGCTATTACATTTGTTGATGACTGTACTAAATTACACAGATTTTACACAAAGTCTTCATCATTATCCACAACTGTTCTATAAGTTATTCGACTCGCTCTGATTAATCGACCCTGCAACATCCAAATTGAATACTCGCCATAGTATTCGATAGTAGTTCACAGTAGACAGTTAGAGACTTTATTTCGTCACACTAGTACCTTGGCCAGGGGCACTGACTTGAGCAGGTTAACTAGAGCATTTTTGGTCGAGGGGGAGTGCCCGGAGGGGGGAGTGGATCTGTCTGGGCTAGGATTCGAACCCAGGACCTACTAGCTGTGAGGCAGCAATGCAACCACTGCACCATCGTGCTGCCCAATGTGCTGCTGGGCAGTACCCCAACCACGCAACAATAGTTAGCGATGGTCAAATGGCAAAATATATCAGCACACCTGACGTGACGCCAGATATTTTCCTCCGACCGTCTTTAATTCGGACTGGTAGAAACTAAAAAGCGCCTGTAGCTCGATGGATGCTTGAAACTCCACCATGTACCGTTTAATTCAACAAGTGTACCACAATGAAACGTGTCACATAACGTGTCACACACACAACACACATTCAAACAGGACTAGCGATCATGTGCATTAACCGCTGTATACGTTTCCGATGGCATTGCGATCAAGAATAAATATTCCCCCTAGACCCATAATACCCATCTATTCCTTGCTGCCCACGCACTGCGACCTGTCACGTTCGATGTTAAACAAAACGCGAAAATCAAGAAATCATTAGTTCAATAACGCCGAGAGCACCATCACATCCAGCAGGCCAGAGGTCCACTCTGGTCGGGAGACAGTCCGTTTAGAGGTGCGCCAATAATACAACAGCTAAGCTAGCTGGCTAGCTAATAACACCGTTATAACCCGTGCTGGCCAGCTGGAGTAACATGCCGTGTGTATTACGAGTATAGTGTACACGTTGGGACGATGGTTATACTCACCGGAGTAATTTTACGAGCCCAGAATGCGACAGGAATACACAATGTATCACGTACAGCGTCCGCTGGACCAGGCCCTAGTGGCGAGGGGGCGGACGGACATTACAAACCGGATGTTGTGATGCCGAGTTTCCGGTAAGTTCATCGTTGAAAGAATTATTTTTATTTTATTTTATTTTTTTAATAGACGGGTTTACGTGCGAAACACTAGAGAGAGTCATTTTGTCCCGCGCTTCTTAAGGTCACTTCCGGTGCCTGTACATATGTATATAAAGTCTGGTGGTGGGCGGCGATACGCGGACGCAAAATAAACGCACATCAGTTCAAAATCCGACTACTAGATGTCGCTCTGTGACCAGTCACACCCCCCCTTGCTTCGTTCACCATTTTCCATAAATATTTATGAAATACAGTCAACATCCTACTTGAAGTTACTCAGCGAATGGTCACATGCTCTTGACATGTTCATGACCAATAGGGTGGCTGCTTCTACTAGTAATTCCAAAAAGAATGAGAAAATGGAATGGGTTGCATTGATTATTAAATCATGCATTTGTGGGTTACTGATCCGCACGAGAGCAGTTGGGTGTGGAATGGCACACCACAATTTACCACCATCTTTTAAAAATAACATGTTTTTTTGAAACCGAACCCTCCCCAACTGCTTGGGGAGGGTAATTTCCCCCCAAAATTACACAACAAACAGAGAAAGGAAAAAAAGCAAGGGTTACACTGGTATGGTTTAATGTGATTTACTAAACTCTGGGTGTGTTCACAATGAAAGGGAAATAAACATCCAGAGGAAACACATACATTTGAAAGATTGTCTAGCCTGTTGGATAAAAAAAAGAATTTAATCATATCGAAATCGTATCGAATCGTGGTGAATTCTTGAGTATCGAAAAAAAATCAAACGTTGGGTCAGGAAATCGATACTGAATCGAATCGCCATGATGGGTGTGATTTACACCCCTAGTTGAGGCCAACGCATGATTCAATGGCTGTGTCCGAAATCGCCCCCTAACCCCCATATAGGGCACTATATGGGGCGCACGCCATTTTGTAGGGGTGTCCGAATTCTCCACGTGCCCCATATAGGGCACTTAAAGAATCCCACAATGCACCGCGAAATGTAGTGAGCATAAGATGTACCCTAGACGGAGAAATATAACCCATAATGCATTGCGAGACGCATGACACTAATTAAAACGTAGAAGAAGACGACGCGCGCTCCAAAACAAAAACAAATAATTATAAATGTGAGTATAATTGATTTTCTGTGATAAAGTATACATTTATTATAAAAAAAACATGCAAATGCTACGGCCAATGCCGACAGGAATGACGTCACTATGCTACAGCGGTGACGTAAGTTAACAGTGCCGATTCTAGTGTCCGAAATCTCGTCGCTGAGATTGAGTGGACTATATAGTCAGTGCCCTATCTAGGGGCTAGGGGCTAGGGGTTAGGGAGCGATTTCGGACACAGCCAATATGTATGCAAAGCATTGAGCAATGTGGGGTGGGTCATGTGTAATTGGTGACAGAGCAACCTCTAGTGGTTTGGATTTTGAACTGGTGTGAGTTTTGTGGGACAAATTCATTCACTTCGGTCCGCGACGATGACTACGACG
>OMKY01118197.1:0-12183 GCA_900302395.1 Bregmaceros cantori | reverse complement strand
ATCATTGATATAGGTGGTAGGCTGCAAGTCACATGGAATTGAGTAAGTGAGTAACTTTGTTCACAGACAAACAAACATAGCCTCCTTGGCGCAGTTGAATATAGAACGTACAGATTTTCCAAGAACGTTATCGGGGGATTCCACGCGGCCAGCAGATGGCAGCGCAGCTCCGCTGAGTGGACGGCAGGGGGCAGGCCGCTAAGGACACGGCCATTACATCACTGTGTGTAGGTGTGTGTCTGGGTGTGTGTGTGCAGGTGTGTGGTTGGGTTTGTGTGTGTGCAGGCGTGTGTCTGGGTGTGTGTGTGCGCAGGCGTGTGTCTGGGTGTGTGTCTGCAGGTGTGTGTCTGGGTTTGTGTGTGTGCAGGCGTGTGTCTGGGACTCTGGGTCTGGGTGTGTGTGTGTGCGGGGTGTGTCTGTATGTGTGTGTGTGCATGCGTGTGTCTGGGTGTGTGTGCAGGCGTGTGTCTAGGTCTGTGTGTGGGTGTGTGTTTGTGTGTGCAGGCGTGTGCCTGGGTGTGTGTGCACATGTGTATGTATGCGTGCGTGTGTGTCTGGGACTGGCTATGTGTGTGTGTGTGTGTGTGCACTCTAACTTGGCTCCTCAACTGATCAATGTTGTTTCCTTTCAGAAGCGTCTATCTTTGGGAGCTTATTTCCCAAAGGCTAGCACACACCTCCTGCCATGTCTACTGGTCCTGCCTACAGGTAACACAATAAACACACTCTTTGTTCAGGACAAACGAGGGATGCACGCTTCTGCTCCAAATCACTAATTGCGTTTTTCCAACAACAACAAATCTAGAAGTCTCATATTTCAAACTTTACTTAACTCCAAAAAGGGACACCATTTGCAGAGACACGTCACCCTTTGGCTTAGGATTAATACAATTATCAATTTATATAAATTTTTTTCACCCATATAACTTTAAAACAGACCAGCAAAATCGTTATTATCAATCAATCAATAAATCAATCAAGGAAATCCGATTTGATGATTTCACTTTTTCAAAAATCTGAACAAAATAATCTGATTTCGATTTCCCTTTTTTGTTTTTTTATGTTTCACATTTTTTTTATTGCATTTATTTCATTCTCCATGATTACATTCGCTATCTAAGTCGGTGGATGTACATAAAAATAAAAAATAAAAACAGATGGAATATAATATGTGATCGACCTGCGATCAACTTCTGCTTGATATTATATACAATCTTCAAGAGACCAGATCGACCCACTGACCTAGACAAGAAAGGGTGGGGGAGGGGGGGGGGGTCGCCAGATTGATTGGAATGTTGCTGAAGATCCTTTCAAATTGTATCTGATTTTCTCTAGTTTAATATGGGTCATTATCTCATTTTTCCATCTTATCACAGTAGGTGATTTCTAATCCTTCCATTGTAAAAGTATAATTTTGATTTCGATTTCAAATCAAATTTTTTTTGCATAGCCCTAGGCCTAAGGGGGCAACTGAGGCTAATGAGCACTGGACTGCACTGCTGTGCGTCCTCAGAGTGCCTCGGCCATTCTTCTTCTCAGCACTCAGTCTCCCATCCAAGGAAATGGGGCAGACTTGGGCCACAGGACACTCGGTTTGCCTGATTGAAGTACCATCGTTGCAGGCTTTCGGCCAATCAACAGCACTCCAAACTAGAAGTGCGTAGCTAATTACGCATTGTGTGAATACAAAACGGCCTTTGGGAAAGAGACTTGGCTCCAGGATTTGAGCGTGATTTAACCTGGCCGTAATGCCTCTGATTGCTTAGTGGGGTCCATTTACTCAGACTGATATCGTGATTTTAGCGTAGACAAAATTAGTCTGAATAATACACATCCTGGATTCCTTTGGTTGGGTTCGCTCTCCATTGACTGTACATAAATATGGACGCCGCATTTGCTTCAGCCGGCGTGCCAACTTCCGTGGGCTTCTGCTAGTCGAGTGGGCGGAGTTGACTACCAAAAGCACCTAGCCTATGGGATTTACAATGGAAATATACCAATTTTAGCAGGCCGTTTAACCTATTTAAAGATTGTTTCTAATTAATGTTTTAATATATATTGTCGGGATAATTAACGGTTCATTGTGTGAGGGGGGGTCATAACTTCACAAAAGCGTCAGATTTGGTGTTTATATTTTTTATTTCAGCTCCCATAGGATCGCATTCATTCTGACTCTGTCGTTGGCACCCCTAGCGGACAGTACCACCGGAAGAAGTCGCGTGTGGGGTGTCTCTCTCTCTCATATACTGGATAGCTCTCTCTATCTCTCCTGGTACCGGATATATGGGTACTTTGGCAGCGCGCAGTCGGTGGGCACAAAAAATGTTGATGAAAGCAATGGGATGACATCATGCACGCTGCTTCTACTTTATATACAGTATGGCGCTCTCACATTTGCAGCACCAAAACCTAGAGGCGTCCCGATCCGATCGTCTGATTGGTACCCATTTTGGCATCCATTTTGGATTCTTCAAGTTCAAAGTATTGGGGCTCATGATTTTTCATTCATCTGGGCAATGCTCTTGTGTCAGTTTCACTTTGTAGCAAAGCCTGAGGTTCTTCCTCTTTCCCTGATTTTTGCACTAAACGGCCAAGATTTGAGTCAGTGCCGCTAGAATTATTATAATATATAATTATCAAATGTAACAATCATCACATAAAAGTCAAAGGTATTTACATTTATAACTTTTTGTCGTGGCCTGCCGCTATTTACTCCCGCCGTGTCATGTTTTTGTAGTTTTGCGTCATTCTTAAAACATTGCGCAATGCATTATGGTTATATTGCTTTATCTAGGGTACATCGATGCTCACTACTTTGCTGGTGCATGTTGAGAAAAACATTGATCCACTTCCTTGGCGATTATTCATTACTAACTAGTCAACGTTTGATTAGTCAACGATTAGTCGACTAATCATTGCAGCCCTAGTGTCTAGTGCTCTGGCAAGTGTCCACTCATGGCAAACCAGCAGTTGGACGTCTCGGAAACACAGACGTAAAGTACACCAACAGCCTTTGTTTACCCCCAGACGACTGTGTCGCCCACCACAATAAGGTGGGGGTGGGTGAGAAATTGGTAAGACGTTTCATTCATCGGGAAAGACGGACGGCGATGTCGAGAGAAGGCTAAGAGGTGTGCGTCCTGGCAGTGACAACAATCGGTCTGGTGTCCTCTACTGGTAAACAGTCTGAGGGGAAATGCGGGAATTATTTTTGTGCAACACAAGCCTGCATTGATGCACTGCTTGGAAGTGGGTTGGGTAATGAGAGGGGGCAGGTGGGCGGATGGATAATCACCATTATGGCGCCATTATTACATCCCTGAAACGCTGAGCGTCAGGGATGTAATGATTTTGCGCTAACGTGATGCCTTTTTGAATGGATGGATGCGTTCTTGTCCAAGATTCGGTGTGTGCTCTAGGGTAGGTACATGAACTCATCCGATTTTCGAGGCCAACACTTTCAAAATGGCTGAATTCAAGATGGGCAAATTTTGGTTTGGTCCATAGCAGGGTTCAAATCTTGGTTAAAAAAAACAAAAAGTAAAAAAAGCCAATGCCTCTATGCTTGATACTCAGCCCCTAAGGATTAGATTGGTGAAAACCTCTCTTTCAATATAAGATATGCCATAAACCTGCATGGAAGAGTGAGTAAAAGTGGAGGCAGTAAAAAAAAAGTGTGCATTATTGCATTTGGCTTTTATTGAAAAAAAAAAAAAAGAGAGAGATCCGGATGCAGTACCCCTTTTGTCTGCCAGTTAGCCACACGAGTTGGCATATATACCGCCACCTGACACAGAAAATCGGTACTGCACCCGCATTTATTCAGGATTTTGTCAGAAATCAGCATTTTCAGTACCCACCCATGTTAACATAGCAGCAGACCCCTCCCACCCAGCACACCACCTTTTCTCTCTCCTCCTCTCGGGAAGGCGCTACTCTGCCCTGTGCAGCAAGCAGTGATGCTTCTGAACGCAGGGGGTAGCCCTGCCTGATATGACATGTCACATATAGGGACTCTATGCTGAAGCTACTTTATAACTTATGTGTTTGTTGTTGCTCTTGTTAGTTCTTGATGCATGTTATTGACCTATTGAAGAAAAAATTCCTGGTTACTATCTGCTGATCCTGAAATTGGTAGAAACAAACGCTTTTGTTCTGATGATAAAGAAAAGTTGATAACGACACAGAATTTAATTTTCTATGGGTCTTGAAAAAACACATGTTGAAAAAGCCCAGGGACCCCAGTGCTGAATTCGAAAATGGCCTGGCACTCGATGAGTTGAGGGCTACACACATTGCACTATAATGCTGGCTAAACACTGCACATTTTCTGCCGTCCTAGACGAATGATTTCAAAATCGTAGCAAAATCCCTCGTTGCTCCAAATCAGCTGTCCTACATCGCATGAGTGAAACGGTTTCAAAGACGACCAATTTCACCTTCTTGGGACTGAAAATACGAGAGATATCAAACAGTGTCAGATATTCTACAACGTGCGTCAGCTAATAACCAACCAATAACAAAGTGGCATAAAATGACTCGCTGGTATGCTTGAGATTGACACAGCACTACACCCATACTATTAAAAAAAAATCCACGTCTGAACATTGCGCCATTGACACTCGCAATAAAATTGTCCTGAATTTGAGTCTACATGCAGCGTCAGATGGAAATGGATGAACCACTTTTCAAACATACTTTCAAAGTATCTTTTGCCAACATAAAAAATCCCCCAGGAACATATTGTTGTCTCTGATTAAACATTGAGTAACTGATCTTTGTTTTTTCCACTATAAGCATTACATCATAATTGACCTTTCCAGACTCAAACAGGAAATGCCTTTTAAGTTTGTGTGTGGTGGTGGTGGCGGCGGTGTCGGCCGCGCGTTTGGTTTATTGCTCTTGTGCGCGTGCGTGCGTGCGTGCATGCCTGTGTTTTGATGCCTGCACAAATGTGGCACGTAGGCGGCGTATCACACAGGCGCGTGTTCTGCTGCTTCACACAAAGCCCCTCTGTCACCAAGAGTCTCAACAAAGCTGGTAGCGTAGCAACATGAATAGGAGCTCTGTAGCCAGGGCAGTCAATACACTTATCAGCGAGCCCTGTTTGATCGTCCAATGCTACATTCCGTAATGTGACTGATGTGGACAGATACGGGGCCGAGCTTGTGCACACATGATGTCACAACCCCTTTCAGCGTAATCGCCCAGGAATTGGCAACACTATCCAACCACAATGCAACAGTTAGCACAGTTTTTAGCCTCACCTCAGGACGCTGATAGCGATGCAGAAAACTGGTTCTATTCCCGCTTACTGACTGATAACTCTCAGTCAGAGGGTCCATACCCGGCTGCAACTAAGAGAGAGAGATACTTTATTTCGTCATACATACATGTACATTGAAATTCTTCCTCCGCATTTAAACCATCCCCTCGTTCCTACCATTAGACGTCATCACAAAGACATGATCAGAAGTCCCCCAGTGGGTAAACTAAGCCATTACACAGTCTTTACAACCTACATACAAGACGATGTAAAATGTGAATATTAATTCTTTAAAATAATAAGACCTGTTAAAAAAATAAGTAAAGTGTTTTTTTCCCGCCATCAGCTGTGTTTTTTATCTTCATTAGACAGGATTAGCCAGAAACTGGGTTGAAGAGATCGGAAGAAGACATTGCAGATAAGCCGACGAGGGGAGGAGATATTGCGGCAACACGGGCTCTGTGATCGGCACAGTGCCATTACTATGAATGCGGGTGTCTTAGGTGGAGCGTCTTTAACCATGACAAACGACGCCCCCAGAAAAGTTGATTTAATTTCGAGCGAAGATTGAAATGGTTGTAAACAACTATCCAAGAGGTAAAATAGAACGGCAAAGAAAGTTGTTTTTTTTCTTGTGTGTTCTTGAGAGAGTTGTTCCTTGCCTAAGGAAAACGCACTTCGATCTGTATGTACTGCTGTCACGTGTATGCAATATGGCTGAATTAAACTGTATCTTGAATCTTGAAAATGATACAACTGCAAAGTACAAATGCGAAAACGACCTCATTGTCACTGGGCTGACCCAATGATATCTGCGGCACACGTGTTTATTGTCGCTATGCTATTCTGTTCCAGTCTATGCACGCTGCTAAATTCCAAGTCCAAATTCTGGTGCCGCTCCAGCCCTGAGGTTGCAGTGTTGGGCCCTGCCAAACCCAAGTGTTATTTCCACCAGTTACATCACCTACCTCTGTATGTGTGTGTGTGGGTGTGAGTGCAGTGTACGGCTACGGACAGCAACGTTTTCCCAATACTAATGGTAAACAACGGCCTGTACTGACCACACTTCTCCGCTGCTACCCGTCTCACCTTAACCCTTGGGTGCAGAGGACTCATTTGGTCCTCGTTTGTGTTTTAACATTGCATTTTGGCTGTGATCATGCTCATAGCCGTGTAGGGCGCGTTTTTCTTTGATACCACAATTTTTTAAAAATGTTTTTCCGGCGTCAGCGCCGTTTTTCCATCTTTTATTGGATAGGATTAGTCGGGAACTGGGTTGAAGAGATCGGGGGTAGACATTGCAGACAAGTCGACGAGCGTAGTCGTACTCGCGACACTGCGGATGCAGCGGGGTCGCGTTAGGTGCCGTGTCCATAACCACTCGGCCAACGCGGACCCCGATACCACAATTTTTTTTTTTAAAGATTCCCCTCATCGTGTAGATCATTTTGCACCTTGCGTCGAGTAAGACTTAATGAGTTTACAAGCAAATTAAAACCAGAATATTGACAAGTGGACTAGACAAACTCTCTATAAAAGAGTGACCTAGTTAGCGTTTTACCACCCACCACTAGAGATCGGAGAAAGCCACATGATACGTTTTCGTAATGGTCGGTAGCTATTGTAACGTTCGTAGGTGAGCGAGGTGGAAGTAGATTCATGTCACACGAAGTTGAGGGGAATCCACAGGATGGTTTATTAATATAAGACACACAACACTGCTCATCTACTGACGTTAACGGTGAGAAACGGCGACAGGACGCAGAATACATCTGAACGCAATTAGCTGGTCCCCGGATCTGGGGAAGAAGGGCGTTGTCTTCAGGTAACCCCACAAATGTGGGATCACGTAATCGCACGCTCACACACACACACACACACACACACACACACACACACACACACATATATATATATATATAATAACATAATTGTATTAACCATATTAATCATACCATAACACATTACTATATAATGTTATATACCTCTAGATGTTAAATAATTATATTTACATATAAAATGGAGTGTTATAATATGTAGTCTGATTATAGTTGGAGCTGTGAAAACAAAGAAGCCGTTGGTAAAGAACAGGTTATTCAGTTAAATAAGTAGATATAGGGGTCCGCGTTGGCCGAGTGGTTATGGACACCGCACCTAATGCGACCCCATTCATGTTAGTGGCGCTGCGTCTACCGCAGCGTCCGGAGTGTCGAGAGTTCGACTGCGCTCGTCGACTTGTCTGCAATGTCTACTCCCGATCTCTTCAATCCAGTTTCCGACTAATCCTATCCAATAAAGATGGAAAAGCAGGGCTGACACCGGAAAAAATAACCTTAAAAAAAAAAAAAAAAAGTAGAGAGAAGCTGTGTCTGAAACCGATCGCCATTACCCATATAGTGCACTATATGTGGTACACATCCTTTTGTAGGGGTGCCCATGTATCCTATATAGTGCACTCAAAGTATCCCACAGTGCACCGCGAAAAGCAGTGAGCATCGATGTACCCTAAACGAAGAAAGATATCCCACAATGCATTGCCAGATGCATTAAAAATGACCTAAATTACAAAAAATGGTGTGACCGACCACGGCAAATAGTCATAAATGTGACTTTTGTTATGATTGTTGAATTTTATAATTATATTTTTTATAATTCTATATATCATGATAATTGGTCATGTCTCTATAGCCGCTTCTCCACTACACAACAGACACTTGGCCAAACCTAAATGAATCTACGTCCATAGTCATGGTTAATCTTTAGTGACAATCAAACACCCAAGCTACCACACAGCAAGAAAGTCCTGGGTCTGATTCCCAGCCGCCACCTGGCCTTGTTGGACATGCTCTCCCTGTGTCCGGATTTCCTCCGGATATTCTGGTTTTCCCCACCCAAAAACATCTTCTAGATCTGGCATGTGTTGAAAATTAGAATATGGTAGAGCCGGGCAATATGGACAAGAAGGGTCAAGAAAATGACCTGTTAACACCACCTATTGTTCTAGAATGCCAACGCACTGGGGCCAACTGTGATATCTGATTGCCATTCATTTATTGGGACAGCCAAAGGACGTAAATAACCATCAGATCAGCCATTTCGCGCGGGAAATTTCTCCCTCTTTGGTGTGTGTGTGCGTGCGTGTGCACGCATGCGGCACACTCGCTTTGGACCCAGAGTTAAAATATTGGAAAATAAAAGACGTTGGATTGAATATGGCCTCGAACACAACCAGCAGACATGACCATACAGTTGACTAGTATAATGAAAATAATCAAAAGCAAAACCTTTCCCAAGCATGTCTGACAAAATTCTGCCTTGAGGGACTGGTGGAAAGGGAAACGGAGGCAGACAACCCAAAAGATGGTGCGATGGGTATCTTTTATGACGAAGCAGTTAAGGACACTGTACCTAGAGACAGCCCCCATTCATAGTAATGGCGCTGTGGCTTAGTATCACAATTGCCTATAGTGCCACGAGTTCTACTTTCCTTGTCTGCTTTTCTGTGATGTCTACGCCCAATCACTTTAACCCAGATCCCGACTAAACTATTCGTAGATGCGGTAACATCTACGAATAGTCAGTATTTGACCTACCAACGGTCAAGAACATGACACTGGACCGAAGACTCTGGAGTAAGCTGGCCCATGTTCGTGCACAATTATCCACTTTAACTGGGATGAAGGGGAGAGTATTCAGATGCCATTGCAGTGTATCCTGGCCCAGGGGTTATAATTACACTGTGGCGTGTCTCAAGTCCACTCTGTTGTTTTGTGTCACATTTGATTGATGGTCCAATTTTAAATAAATCGCCAACTATTTTCATAATCAATCATCACTTTGAATAGTCGCCCAAGACCACTTAAGGTATAGTCTGTTATTCTGTACCAGATGTAGGTGTAATTATGTAAAATACATAATGTAAAACATACTTTAATGAATATAGCATACATGAGAAGTCAATACACTGACACTTCCCATGTCCTATAAGCTAAGAATATCTTGGGATGGTTTTCTTGAGATTTTATTTATTCCTTTTTCCTATCCGGTGAGTGGAGTTCAGACCAAATTCTTCCATGTGTGAAACAGTCACATTCAAATTTCTCAATACACGGTGATTGAACCGACAGTTATCATGGGCAATCGACTGCGTATGTACTGTCTCCGGTTGCAGATCACCTTAGGTAAGGGTGTCTACTCACGCCCAGCTCCTAATGCTCCTGCATGCTGGGATCTCCACCCCATTACCTGATCTACTTCTCGTCTATCATATGCGTTGTGCGTGAAGTTTATCCCACAGCTCCCCCGGTGTCATTTTACACTCATTACTCATTCCCGTGAGCCGCAACAACACTTTAGCCCTGGTTCCACTGCATTCATAGGGAGCTGGAGGGTTCCTGACTATCCGCTTAAATTGTGTCTCTATGACGTCAATACCATAGTACCGGTAGAAATGTTCATGCCTTATCGAGAGGTAGTTCCATGCGACCTGTTAGCGTCCCTCGTGGCCCGATGGTCGTAGGGCCATTGATTGGTCAGCCACTGCTTCGAAGTGATTGGGCCATGCAAATGCGCGGCGCACTGATTGATAAGCACAAAGCCCCTCTCAGTGGGATCATCGGATTCCACACTTCGCCATCAGATATCTCAATTGTTTTTGCTTCAGTATCGACTGATCTTCTCCAGATCTGTTTTGGTCTCCCCACTTTCCTTTTGCCCTGTGGATTCCATTCCACTGCTTGCCTAGTGATGTTATCGTTTTCAGAGGGTGTGTCCGATCCACTTCCACTTTCTCTTCTTCTCATCTTGAATGAAGTAGTGTTGGCTGGTTTTTTGTTAAAGGCTGGTGTTTGAGATTTCATCGGGCCACCTTTCAGAATGTATCTCAGGCTTTTGTTGACAAAGATCTGGAGTTCCTTGCGTGAACTTTTTCTATATCTTCTCGCAATCTTTCAGAATGACTTTATTGCCAGGCCATGGATAAAGACATATGTAATGTGAGTTTGGGCAGGACCCTGCTACAGTGAATAATGTAATGACAAAGCAGTATTATTGACAAAGCATGCATCAGCAGTAATAACAACGTACAACAGTAACAACAGCTACTAAACATCACTCAGACTACTAAGGTAGGCATAGGCATAGTACCAAGATACACACACAAGAAAAAAAAACTGCAATTAAATCGTGAATTGAATCAAATCGTGACCTTATGCATTCAAATCCATAACCTGCCCTAGAACTGACCACGGGTCGGTCTGAAATGCAGTGTAGAGTAGACCCAGGTCATTCATCCTTCTTTTGCGGCTTCATAATTTTCCTAGCTTGTGAAATCTGAACCAAACAGTATGGCGTCAGTCTTGCCAAGATGTCTGAATCTATTGACGTCCATTTGCATAAATTACTTGGTTTACTGCTGAGTGGATTTTTTTATGACCAACTTTTGTTGGCAATAAACACAGCATGCAGCTGCCATGTTGCAGTCATGATGCTACTAGAATTTGGAGCTGTGCGATTAACCTGAAAAAAAAAACTCCACAACAACAGAAAAACCTGTTCTCTTTTTGCCTCGGCAGGTTTTTTTGACTAACTATAGAGTTGTTATTTACAGCATAAGATGTAGGGTAGAGCTGCAACGATTAGTCGATTAATCGTTGACTAATCGATTATAAAATTAATCGGCAACTAATTTAACAATCGATAATTGCCAAGAAATGCAATCACTGTTATTTGTGCTCACAACACCCCCTTTTGGGCCACGCAAATTTGAAAGTCATTATAAATATGAAGAAAACAATCTTAATTGTTGGCACTTTTGCTGTTTAACAACACCAAATTTGACTATATTTCAAGTTGACAAGATTGATCTCTTGTAATTGTTGATTTTTTTAGAATATTTGGGGTGTTTTTCTGAGGAAAAATATACTAATTAATCAACTAATCGTTTCAATAATCGGCAACTAATCGATTGTTGAAATAATCGTTAGTTGCAGCCCTAATGTAGGGATTAGTCAAGTAATTGTTGAACACATCACCCAAATGTATTTAACTCATCCAGTGCCAGCCCTTTTCAAATGCAACACGTCCCAGTGCCAGAGTTTTTTTTCAACATAGAAAATGAAGTAAAACAGGGGTAGGTATCACTAAAAACTCTGCCCACGTCTGGATTTAAATAATTTGATTGGTCAGCCTGTAAAAGGACGACATCTGTCTACATAATAAGGTATCGGCGACTGGTGAATACGTTACAGGCGCAGGTAACGTGTTAATCCTGCATTAAATGTAGGGCTGTACGATTTTGCCAAAAAATAAAATCCCGATTTGTGTCTTTGAAATCTCGATTTTCGTTTTGTTTCCGATTTCTTGAGAGAGGGAAAAAAAGGACAAAATATATCAAAACTTTCATATTTCAAACTTTGCAAATGGTGTAAACTTTTTGGAGTTAAGTATTCAGCAATACAACTTGAGAACATACCATAAATTCATTATTATCAATGCTGAAAAGGAAAAACGATTTTGACGATTTCACTTTTTCAAAAATCCTCTGAAGATGGCGGAGCTTGTGACACATTGGAATCGCCGCGGGTGAGCGTGCACTCCAACGTGATCGCTCGTCCCTCATAGAAAATGATGATTTGCCCATTCCCAACGTACCGTCTCTAGCAGCATGCGATGCGCGGACGATTTGTTGGTTCTGGTTCTCGCCAGGCTACTGCTGGACCAGACTTGGCTGGGCGGAGCCGAGGGTTAACCTTGTTAAGCTGCTGCGGTGGATGGATGAAGGAAAACACCTGACACATCCACAAACACTACACTGGCCAGTGGCCTATTACGGCCTTCCCAAACAATGTGAAGCATTTCCTGGCTTTTGACTTATAGTCCTTCTGATCGATCACAAACCTAATGCTCATTGACGCCCC
>OMKY01118196.1:0-11236 GCA_900302395.1 Bregmaceros cantori | reverse complement strand
TCTAGACCAAGCAATATAACCCATAATCCATTGCGAGATGTTTTAACAATGACCTAAACAACAAAAACATGGCGGGAGTAAATAGCGACCGACCACGGCAAATAGTTTTAAATGTATGTCTGACTTTTTGTGATGACTGTTGAATTTTATAATTATATATTTTATAATTATATAGATTATAAGAATTTTGAAGGCACTGACTCTAGTGCCCGAAATCTTCACCATTGCTGTTGAGTGCACTATATCAGGGAGTAGGGGATAGTAGACGGTACCTGTGATAGTGATCTTGGCTGACCACTTGGAGGTGCCATCGAGCACGCTCTGTTTGATGGTCTTCATCTGCTGGCTGTGGATGGCCTTGCTGACGGCGAACACGTCTCGGATCAGCTCGAACACCTCCGGCTTGTTCCGCTCAGAGATCTTCATGCGGTCCTTCATGGCCATGATGATGTTCTGAGTGCGGTCCTCGGCACCGTGTTTGGAGCTCTTCTCTGCCGCACCTGCTCCACACCCGGGGTACAACGCGCTTTTCAAAGGATTCGTTTAAAATATCTACAAAGTTGTGATCACATTTTTCTAGAATGTAGATCCTCTTCTTTATACATAGTTGTGTTCAGAAAACATCACTACAAATTAGTGGTGTGGTAGTAAAAAGGACAAATTCTCTTTTCAAAACGTAATTGAATCCCCCTTGTTGATTTACAATCCCCCAAAATCACCCCGCTTTTCATATCCTCCTGGAAGGAGCGAGAGAGAGAGCGCCCAAGAGAGAGAAAGACAAAGAGAGAGAGAGAGTGCCGGAGAGGGGGAAGAGAGTGAGAGAGATATGACGTCAACATATGTGCCAACAGTTCCCAAGGGGTGTCGCTAAGGGCCAAGTTAATGTAACAAGTAGCAAATTGCTGACATCTCAGTAAAACTTTTTTTTTTTTCACCTCAAATTTACTTGAGTAAAAGCAGAAAGTATCTTGTGAAAATGTACGGCAAAAGTAAAAAAGTACTAATAATCCACACATTTCATGTGATTAGAACGATCATTGGGTCTGGTAAAACCAGGGTCGAAAAACATTTTAAAAAAAAAAGTGTCAATTAAATTGTGCTATCCAGTCACAATGCAGTAGGTGGAACAAGCAGCAAGGAGATGCGACAACCAAACTCCGCCCCCGTCTTGTGTCGCCCATAGCACACTCCGCCCAAGTTTCGATTCGAATAATTTGATTGGTCAGACCGCGATTGTGCACACAAACTACACAATGTAATGGCCGCCATCCACCGGTGACGTCACATGCTACAGCCTGATTCCACAACTGTTCTAATTAGGAAATGGAGCCTGAATTGTGTTCCACTCACGCTGCAGACAGTCTGCGTTGAGAAGCTCCTGACACTTCTCGTGGCACTTGACCCCACACTCGGAGCAGCGCATGCCCTGCCGAGCGATGCCCCACAGCAGACCTTCACACTCGTAGCAGTAGGTGGGCGTGGTGGCCGTCCACACCTCGAAGTGGTGCGGACGAGTGCATGAGATCGGGTAGATTAGAGCTTGCAGCGTCTTCTTGTAGACGTGGTTCTTCTGCAGTTTGCCATTGTTACAGACAAAAGGGGAGGGAAAGAAGGTAAAAGTAAATTATAGATAGATAGATAGATACTATAAGCCTGGTAATGAACAGAGTATAGATGAGTTCAGTGGGTGGTTCAGATTACATTTCTAGGCTGAATGTGACTTCTGGTGCCATTTATTTTGCCGTGTCTTCCGACTATTTTTCAACATGTCTATTCAGTGGGAGCACACACCTACCGCGTTATTCAAAAAGGGTGGTGGTAACTTGTGGTGTGCTATTCCACACCCAAACATTCTAGTACAGATCTGTGCCCCACAAACGCATGATTCAACAATCTGCCCAACCCGTTCCATTTACTAATTTTGACGGAGGTACCAGTGGAAGCAGCTATCCTATTGGTCCAGAAGAGCATGTGACTACATCGGTGATTAACTTCAAGTTGGATTTTGACTGTATTTCGTCAAAATGTATGTAAAACGGTGAGTGAAGCATGGTGGATAATGGGCAACTATTACAGTCTATGGTAACTGGTCAAAGAGCGACATCTATTGGTCGGATTTTGAACCGGTGTGCGTTGAACTCGGTCCACGATGACTTTAAACAGGCAACTGTGTAGACACAGGAAGTGTGTTTCAGACGGCAGAACAAAATGTCAGCCTCCTGTTATGGGTGGGTAAACTCGTCTATAGGCTCCCGCCTAGTGGACAACAGGAACAACATACCAACTCCTCGTCTTTAATGGAGGATCGAGCCGCCATGGAAGACGCCATGCCAGCCTTCCGAGCCTGGACCAGAGACTGTATGAGGGGCAGGGGGACTAGTTAATTATGATAGGATCGTCCACAGAACTTTACACCAACAATGAATTCATTATGAGACTGTCATCCACAGGACTTCACATCATCAATGAGATCATTATGATAGTGTAGTCCACAGCCCGGATTAGAATACAATTAGTAATGTAATAATTCACCCAGTCATTTAGGATTAATCGGTCGTCGTTAGTACACACTGCAGTCAAGCATGGGTTAAATCACCAGGTTAGTACCTTGAAAACAAGCAGAAAACGGGTTAGAACACCGGGTTAGTGGGAGGTGGGAGGGAGGAACACCAAGGATTCTGGATTATTATTATGCATCAACATCTGTGAGATTCTGTGATGACGTGGTTGGTAGAATGTGGAACCCTGGTGAGAATAGGGTGACCAGATGAGGTTGGCTGAAATTCGGGACGGGGCGCGCGTGCGCACGCGCAGGTGGGGCTGCCTTAACAGAGGCAAGTTTAAATTTTCCAGATTCGGGATTCGGACATAAACTCAGATTTTGGGATTGTCCCGAATTTTTTGGGACATCTGGTCATCCTAGGTGAGAATGTCATGTTTGTGCATCAACGTCCCATGAAGCAAACTTCATAATAAGATGGGCGAGGTTTCAAAAGATCCGATAAGGTTTAAAAAGTAGACAGTTTTGTCCAGATATTTGACAAAGGGGTGGAGTTTCTCCTTATCTCGGTCTCAGGGCCGAGGTTAGCCCCGTAGTGCAAGATGATGTGTCCACATAGAGAAAATGTTTTGAGGGTTCATTTATTAAGCTATACTGGACATTAGCCGGATATCGGCTAGCTAAGCTAAGCTATGAGCTAAAGCAGGGAACATGGCCGGACATACATTTCAGGAAGCACCACTGATTTATAGCCGATGGGTGGTGACATCCGATAGGAGGGGACATTTTATGATGCCAGAACTTGTAGCCAATCAGGATAATGGAGGTGTGACTCTACAAGCTACATTTCAGTAACAGGTCATACTCTAGCCTGGCGAGCCAAAACTAACGCATCGTCCGCCCATCGCTAGACGCTTGCATTGGGTCTGCTAAAACCAGGGTCTGAAAACGTAAAAAAACGTGTCCATCAAATCACGCTATCCAGTAGGTGGGACAAGAGGCGTGGACGCGTGCCAACCAAACTCCGCAAACGTCTTGCGTAGCCCATACAAACTCCGCCCACGTCTTGCGTAGCCCGTATTGGTCAATTGATTTTGTACCGAAGGCGAGCCTGATTTTCCCAGACCCAATGCAAGCGTCTAGTGATGTGCGATGCGAACACGATGCGTTGGTTCTGGCTCGCCAGGCTAGTCATACTCAACAATGTCAGTACTGATGTGTGTCTAAGCTCTGTTAACAACGCTACTGTCCACAATGGATGGCTTAGAACAGGTCTAGCTTGGTAGAGGGCATGGGCAATCAGGGTTGGAAAGGTAGTTAAGTAAGTGTGTTTCTTAAACTAAAATCTAAAATCAAAATTACTTCTGTGAAGCGCCTCGACGCAACCTCGGTTGGGATTTTGTTGGTGTACAAAAATCTGTGTGTTGAGTGAGTGTGAGTGGGCTCATACTAAACACTCTCAGGGCTGGTGGGTTGATCACGCCAGCTCCTCAAAGAGCAATGGTGCATCATGGTGTCAAGTTGTCAACATATTGGATCGCTGTAAATAGATTATTTTTTAAAACGTCCAACTTGCTGTTGTTTGGTTGAGCAGGAAGCAGAGCGGAAGATGTAGGGTAAGGTTATAGGATAAGGCGGGCGGGGTCTATGAACTTACCATAGCCTGACCAAGGAGTGTGAACGCATTTGAGAGAGTTGTGGAGGGGGGAAATCGTTTTGGGTTCAGGACAGGGGGGAGACAGACATTAGTATTTGGTGTTGTTTTTACACATTCTCAGAGCAATGTAGTGCGAGAAGGCTTGAACTTTAATCCAGATGTGCCAGAAACACACATTCATTGTAGAGAACAGACATGTTAGCTCACAACAATATCTCACAACTTTTTACAGTAAACTCATGAATAAGCAACTCTATTTGAAGTTCAGCAAGTAATAACCACTTCCTGTCACATGACATTTAGCAAAATAGCTGAAGAGCCAAAGGGCAACCGACATGACATGATCTGAAATAATTTGATAAAACGTTTGGTGTGTATTTGGGATTAGCATTAGCATACCAGAGTTCTAAATGAATGTACAGATCAAGAAGTGCTGATGCAAATTTTTTTGTAATTTGTGAAACTATTAAATTCAACAGTGATCAATCTTACGGTGTGTTACCATTGGAGTTTGTGACGGCCTTGTCACGGGCGGAGCGAATACACGAAATATGCGCTCGTGCCAACGGTCTTTCAATTCGAGTTGGCGCTCGTGACAGGCGGCCCGTCTAGGAAGGTTGCCATTAGATCGGATACCTCTTTTAAACGCCATAGGTATCCGAACCAACTTCCCTTGGAAGGAAAGGACAGAGGCAGCGACTCGCAGAGCTGAAAGAATTATTAATTCATTATTAATTCATTATTAATTCTTCACAAACAGAGAGGGGTAGAGAGGGCATCACGCAGGGAATTCGTCCTGCGAGTGGCTGAGTGTGGTTCCCCGTGCCCATATAGACTATGGCTGGCCTACGGTGACTCGGTGATGATGTTTTGAAATTAACGACCGCGCATGTCTGTGTCGAATGCCATCGGAGCGGCAACTGGTTGCTGGATGCAAATTCTTGCGGCGCGTATCAATGCAGCATCTCTTCCCATCCGCTTACATGGTATTTTCGGGATTTTCGCCGCCCGTGACAAGTGTCAACGAACTTCAATGGAAACACACCGTAAGAAATGATAATTGACAATGCTGAGTAGATCCTTCTAAGAAAGCACACGTTCCCAGGCAGATGAAATAAGATAAAAATAATGACTACGCACCACATCGCTGACCAAGGGGATGGGTTTCTTCTTGCGGAGGTCTGGCATGCTGTCGATGCCATAGAGACCGGTTCCTCCACTGGAGATTAGAACAACACAACCTCAGTCAGATAACTAGAGCACTGCACAGCACATCTATACTACAATGGCGCGGTGAGTGGTGGGTTCCACACGTCTCCTCCCCCCTTATTTTCCATGTTTCCACTAATGGCCAAAATAAAAATGGCCAGTGCACACTAAGGGTCGACCGATACAGATTTATTTAATGGCCAATGCCGATGCCGATTTTGTTTGATAACCCTTGGCCGATTACCTTAAACCGATATTTGGGGCGGATATGGTTAAAAAAGTAAAAAGAAAAAAGACAAATATTCCAGGTCTCAAGTTAAAAATAAACATTTACTTAATATCAAATTGAGGTAGAACTTGTAACAATATATCAAATAACAATAACAAAAGTAACTCCCACTCCACTCTAGCAATCAAGTAATACAAGACCAGTAATACAACAAATTAAGTTTTGGTGCAAACAGTTGATTCAGACAGTCGTCGGCCCGAGCAGTATCCTTGGGGTACTAACAGCCGTGGCGGACGCGGGGATTTGGAACCAAGGCCCACACATCGGTGGGGTCTTGAGCATTCTCGATCTCTCTCTGGCTCTAGTCACGAAGCTTGTCGCTTTTGCTGGGTACCCCAGGGGGAACCTTAAGATACAATAATAAATATATAATTAAACAAAAATAATATTAACCATGTGCTGGGCGGATGGATCGTTGCCTTGCTGCCTAAAAACAAATGATGATTAACAGAGGATTTGTATTCATTCTTTAGAACAGAGCGCGTCAGCTCTTTGTACCGCAGACCGTCGTGCTCCTCTTTGTTGTGTTTATCACTCATAGGCGTCGTTGAACTTTCAGACGTGTAGGCAACTCTCACTATCTCTCACTCTTTTCAATGTTTCAATTATTATTAAATGTTTACGAAGCCATACAGAGCTGGGCAGCTTGAGGATGCCACTGGTTCGTTAGTACCTGTTGCGTGGGTGTGTGACCGCGTGTGTGACCGCGCAAACAGCGGCTTGTAGGGCAGGCTGGAGAGTTGTGCAGAAGCCTTAAAAAACAAGAAAAAAAACAAAAAACTGTCAAATACTGCATGGGTTGTCGGTGTAACAACCGCAAGGGGTCGCACTGTGGTTTATCAACTGTTGCGGTTTATTGTTCAGCCTTAATATATGTATATATAAATTTATATTAAAAAAAAAAAAAAAAATATATATATATATATATATATATATATATATATATATATACATACATTCTTTTTTCTTTCTTTCTTTAATTATTTGAATCGTTATAAGAGTAAATAATTAAATATTTGGGGGATGGCTCTGTGGTTGGCTTGGTTCACACAACTTCACAGTACACGCAATGCGGTGAGATCGCTTCCTGTGATATACTACAGTTCCGCTCTCTCATTCCCCTTTCACACAATAGTTAAATATGTGAAGCTTTCAAATTGGATTTTAATGTTTTCGAGGAAAATTGCGGTACATCAATGTTGTAGTAACTAATACAATTCGTGGAGTAATATATTTGTGAAAAAATAAATATATTAATCACGTGCCCAAGAGTGGGGTTGCTGTACATAATTTCCAATTTGAAAAATGTAAAAATAGGGACCCCGTTGCGATGTTATTTAATTTAAAACGATGGCTTTGGAAATTAGATCATAGATGCTTCTACAGAAAGAGGAAAAAAAACATTCTATGGCTTAAAGGCATACAAACATAACATTTTAAAAGGTCATGTTAAACATTATTTTCTATGAAATAGAGATTACGTTGTTAGCAGCTGTTATCTTTTTATATATTCTATGTAGACATAAATTGTATCAAGTGTACCAGATCACACAGCATTCTTTTTTTTTAAATCCTTGTGACTGTCACCAGTGCAGAGAGATCAATATCAAAACTAAAAGTAATCAAGACATATTCGAGAAACACAATATCACAAAAACACTTGTCTGCACTAAGCATCCTTAGTATTGAAAATGGATTTGCAAGTACATTGGATTTAATGTCTTCTACAAAGGATTTTGCATTGAATAATGTGAGGCGGAGAAAACCTTTTTATGTCTCAATGTTTATTGAGAAATGCTTTGTGCTAGTCCTTGATTCAGAGTTTTGGACCAACGGGTTTCTAGTTGTATTTTAGTATTGTTTTACTAATGTTGTAAGCCAGAGTATAGGTCTCAAATTCCTAACTAAGGGGCCGCTAGAGGCATTAGCAGAGCAAGGCTGCATTATGTATTTTAAAAAAGGGCATGTCATTACTAACAGTTATTTTACATGAATGACTTCTTTGAAAATGGATGGAATAGTGTGTTAAGGACCATGGCTTCTAATGGCCTAATATTGTGTCTGTTGTGCATGTGCTTAATAAAAGCTAAACTATTTTAAACAATAACATACATGCTTAAATCTCAAGTACGACACATGGGGCATGTTTGTGTCCTTACTCTTGTTTAGTCTGCTAAACTACAGCCTAACAACTTTAAAATGTCAAACTTTCCATAGTCTTAGTTTTAATTCATTTTTGAATATTTGTGCTATGATTGAGATTGCTGCGATTGCGATTTAAACAAAAATTGGGGGTGATGAACTTGCAGGAGAGGGGGGGCCCCCAGGAAAATCTTGCAAGGGGGCCCCCAGAGTTTGAGTTACGCCACTGCTCACGAGCCAAAAACCCAGGACTGGCGGCTAGCCGTCATACTTAGCCACGGTTAAAACTGTGGTAGCCATTACTCATGAAGCGAGAAGAAGTGTCAGGTTGACACATTTCTCTGGTTCTGTGCTTCATTCGTCTTTGATTAGACCTTTCATCCAATATAAATGAGCCTTCTGCTCACACCTCTGCTCTGATGGATCACCAGGGCATGGTCTCACACACAGATCAATACCTTGGATCACCTGTGAATTAGAGGTGGGTGGTAAACCAACAAAAAAAATAGACAAAACAAAACAAAAAAGCTAAGAATTGTATCCCTATCAGGTATTTTTGGTATTTTTCCCAGCCATGGTCTCTTCAGGCTATGAATTGAACAGCTGCAGTTTATGGCAAATCATTTGATAGTTTATATAGCTTATTTACCTTCAGCCCCCGTTCTGGGTACTGCTGTGTGCCGTCTCAAGCGGCACAATTGTGCAGGTGATGCCCTAAAAATGGTCAGAAACCCAGTGCGTGAACGATGAATGAATGAATGAATGAATGTTTATTTATTTGAACATATCAAACAACAGCCAAGGAGATAATTCAATGCAAAACAATAAGAAAAATACATGAAGCAAATCAGACCAGCAAGGTCGTGGGTCAAAATCAAAATTAAATAAGCAACGTAAATCTCCAAGTAAAAAAGTATAACTCAAAAGTCTGGACATCTTCAAATTTTTTCCTACCCCTACCTAGGCGCTGCACATTTGCACCTCATAATTTTAATTACTTTTTAGGTTTTATATACATCACATTTTAACTACATACACCATAGCAATTAAACAGAATACACCTTGAGGAATAAATAGAATATTATCTTAAGGAATAAATAGAATATTTCCATATATACATACCTATTATATACATATATTCATATTACAAGTTTTATATCATTATGGTTAATTATACAATCAGACACCTCAATTATGAACCCAGTTCTTCATCCCTGTACCTCCGTGTAATGCATTTTTTGTGCCTTTTTTTGAATATGTGAATGTTTGGGCTCCGCTTGATATCTACTTCAATGCTGTTCCAGATTTTTTCTCCACATACTGAAATGCAGAACGATTTCATTGTTGTTCATGTACTTATAGTTTTGAAGTTTAACTGTCCCCTCAGGCTTACACAACGATGGAAACTGCACACACTAAACAGCTGCCTACTCAGACGGGAATGGTATGACCTTTACGTAACGGACACATAGGTTACACGCCTGCGTTCCGAAGCCTCTGCATTCCGAAATGAATTTTGGCGTATCATTTGATAATTTGATTGATGTGAATTGCGAAGCCCTAACCCTAACCCAACCCTAGTTCTAACAAAATAAACAGATTGTTTTTGGGATTCAAACATTATCGGAATGGAGTTATTTCGTTACGGCGAGTGCCCTCATATCCATTGACGTGTTGTAAGCTGTTTGTATAGCATAGAAAGTTGTTAGCGCATTGGTGCAACGTGCCAAAGCATAACAACGTCATTTCCGGTAAGTGAAAAACTGAGGTGTTTCGATATGAGACAGTACTAAAGCGCACAACCGCACAAAAAGTCTGCACTGAAATACAGCACATTATATTCAAGTGCACTGACACAAGTGTGCCATATGATGAGACACAGCAAGGGAATGCAGCACAGAGGCATCGGATGGCTCTGTGCCGCAGTCAGTTGGACCACTGCATCCAGCCCGCACAGTCTTGTGCCTGTGGCTGGCACACATGCAGCTGACATGACATCCCCTTCCCCTCACAAACATAAGTATCCTGCAGGTGTTCTTCACCACTCTCTTGTCCCCCTTCACAATAAACCTGTCAATCGAAAATGGTGCTTGTGTTTAAAAAAATAATGTAAAAGAACGATATGTATCGGCTTTGCAAAGATCAAGAAAGAACATAATTAATTATGAATATTCTGTGGGTGTTTTCCTTTAACAATCATGGTAGCTTCCGCCACTAGAGATGGGCTGAGTCAAGGCATCTGGCAAGGACTGTTGGAGGTGACTCCCCCATCGTTGTCTGCTGACTCAATACGTCACATTAGCAAATCAAAACATTGCAGGAGTGAGAGGGGGATGGAGGGATCCGGGGGACTACTCCTCCGGGAGAATCTGGGAAGGAGGTGGAATCAGGGAGCATGACAACTTCATGTATAGTAAATGATCACCACCCACGTGCGCACACACACACACACATACTCACACAGGGTTCTGATTACAAACAGTAGCTCTAGTCCCTAAAATATGTTCTTCCATCACTTTCGCCTCCTCAAGTTAACATTTTTTTTCAATCACTTTGGTCATGTAACAACACTAGAGCTGAAACAATTATCCGGAGTACCCGAATAATCGAAGCGAAGTGAATACACAAATATATTTTTGTGCCTCGAGTAATCGCCTTTTTCTTATATTAGCCGTTCGGGATCCGACAAACCACAGCAAGAGTTCCGCTCACTGCAGCCGAAACGCAGTGTCATCCATTCCATGAAGCACTTTTGTAACGCTTTGATTGTGTTTTGTTGCCCAATTTACGCATCCAAGGCCGTGTAAGAATACTGAAGAGAATTTGTTCGGGCGGATGAGGAGGGGCTGGGGGTTGAAAGGGGGTAACAGTCATTTGGCTGTGGAAGTAACTTGTTACATTGTTTAGGTAATTATCAGCACTCATGGCGCGGAGTCAACGAGCCTCCAGACGGTGTCCATTGTTGGTGTTAAACAGTTAGCTGACTTGATTGATGATGAAAAAGGCAACATGCGTACAAAGCTCTCCAGAGACCCTGTGACATAATGTGTGTGTGTGTGTGGGCATTCACGCTCCAGTGCAACCCCCTGTGATCATGCCAGCTGCGTTGCTTTCACACACACACACACACACACACACACACACACACACACAGATGCTAGGTTAAATGGATGACCACAGGGGGCTATATCCATTAATAATTAATAATGCATTATTCATCATTCTCGATGGATACAGCACATTTATGTATTCATATGTACACCCACACAAAACGCCCACTCACTCTCTCTCCCTCTCTTTCACACACACAAACACACACACACACACACACACACACACGGCAGTTATCAACTCTGTATGTTATTTCTGCAGTGTCAACAATGAATTGTCAGTGAAAGTCTTGTATGTCAATTATTGTTAAAAATTATATTATATGCCA
>OMKY01118190.1:0-17662 GCA_900302395.1 Bregmaceros cantori | reverse complement strand
TCCATCTATCTGGAAAATATAGAGGCTATATACATAACAATGAACAATAATCTTCCCTCTCTGTCTCTCCCCCTCTCTCTCTATCTATCTACCTCTGTGTGAGTGTGTGTCTCTCTCTCTCTCCCTCTCTCTCTATGAGTGTCTCTTTCTCTCTCCCCCTCTCTCTCTCCGTGTGGGTGTCTCTCTCTCTCGATGACCAGCAAACCTGAAAGTATATAAGGACCACCACTGAGGCTGATTATACTCTCTCTGTCACTCTGTCTCTCTCTCTCTATCCATCTATCTATCTGGAAAAATATAGAGGCTATATACGTAACAATGTGCACACTGTATAGTGCCTGTAATATGCATATGTGCAGCATTTATGCAGTAGTAAGTCTTCATATCAGCGAAAATGAAGGTTCATCTCTCTCCTGTCTCACTCTCTCCCTGTTGACAATGCTTCCTCTGTCTCTCTCTCTCTCTCTGTTGACACTGCTTCCCCTGTCCCTGTCTTTCTCTTTCTCTCTCTTCCTCCCCATTGACACTGCCTGCTTTATCTGTGTGCCTCTCTCTTTCGGTTTCTGACTCTCTGTGTCTCTCGCTGTGTGTGTCTATCTCTCTGTGTCTCTCTGTGTGTCTATCTCTCTGTGTCTCTGTGTGTGTCTAACTCTCTGTGTCTCTGTGTGTGTATATCTCTCTGTGTCTCTGTGTGTGTATCTCTCTGTGTCTCTATCTCTCTCGGTCTCTCACAGATTGTCACACACTGAATTGCTAAACAGTTTGGCATGTGAACCATTTCTCAGTGTGTTGTTTCTCTCTCCATGAGTCAGAGTGGTTGGTAGGAGTTCACATTGATATGACCCAGTAAATGAAACCATGAGACAGCTCACCCATGCTAATGCTAGGGTGTAGCTGGCTAATGCAACATTGATTTCAGAAATAAATGTTCTTTCCAGATGGTTTCCCCACATGATATTTCAGACAGTTAAAATATTCAAAAAATATTTGTTTATGTATTAGGGCTGGAATGTATGCTCAAATGTATTGCAACTTTAAATGGAAAGTCAAATCATGCCAAATAAGGATAAGAATGAATAGATTCAACTAGTTGTCCAAATAAAACTTAAGGCCGGACGGTCGCCCCGCATGATGTTCTCATACTTAGATAGAACAAATCAACCAATAACCACTATATTCAAAGAAATAAGAGTGGGCCTGTGTATAAGGAAATTATTAGATACATAGATACTATACACATCAGAGTTTATCACATCGTATTGTTTATCATTTGGTTAAGTATAACGGACAAGTTATTTCGGACAGAAAAAGCGAGAAAAAGCAAACGCCTTTGACCCTTGCATAGACTCTGGATGTGAATAGCTTCAATGCTACTGTCAACTTATCCTCTCTCCCCTTCTATCCTCTAAGAATAAAACTGACTGTGCTTTGTGGTGTGTAGTGTTCTCGTGTGTGTGTGTTTCAGCTCACCCCCTCCGTTCCTCTTACAAAGCTTCAATTAAACATCAAAGTTGCCTCAATGTGCTTTTCAAGAATGCATACGCGTCCTTAGGACCACATGCAAATATATTTTCTGTGGCTACTTTATAATATATAATACTTACACACATGAATAATGAATAACGAGCGACAACAACGTTTTCCCCTATCAGCCATGTTTAAAGTAATGTGTTGAGGGCATCACTGATGGTCACCGACGTAATTATCTCTGTGGGAAATGCACACTATTCTCTAGATGGGTCTTCTCAACCACAACGTAAATTGGTATGACTCTTCTCAACCACAACGTAAATTGGTACGACTCTTCTCAACCACAACGTAAATTGGTACAACACTTCTCAACCACAACGTAAATTGGTACGACTCTTCTCAACCACAACGTAAATTGGTACAACACTTCTCAACCACAACGTAAATTGGTACGACTCTTCTCAACCACAACGTAAATTGGTACAACACTTCTCAACCACAACGTAAATTGGTACAACACTTCTCAACCACAACGTAAATTGGTACAACACTTCTCAACCACAACGTAAATTGGTACAACACTTCTCAACCACAACGTAAATTGGTACGACTCTTCTTAACCAAAACATTAATTGGTACGACTCTCCTTAAGCACAATGTTACTTGTTACTAGGGAACGGGTGACCATTGTGTATAAAATTGTGGGGGTTTTGTGCATATAAATTTTTTTTAAAAGGTCAGAATATCTCCCAACAATCTGTAATAGCCACGTTTGAGGCTAAAATAGAATAAAATAAATTCACAAAATAATCAAATGTATTCTTTTGAAGCTGCAATAATTTGATCCTTCCGTGTGAGTTGACAAACTTTCATATGCGTGTCAGACACCTGCCCCTAAAAAAAAAAAAAGTTTAAGCAGTGATCAACCAATCACAGCGTAGTAGGCGTGACATGAACAGATATCCGATATTGATCCTCCTCCTCAATGTCTTCATCCTGCAACCCTGCCGCACTGAAGGTGCCCTCATTGTAAAAAATCCCCAGGGAACGGATGTCAGCTTTCATTTGAGTGTCAATGGCGTCGGGCACCCGTTTCTTGACTTGTGTCAAAACCGCTCACATTTTGCGCGCGTCAAAAGTTGTATAAAAAAAAAAAAGTTGCCATTTTGTGGAGCAGAGTCAATATTGTCGCTGGCTGTAAGAGCTGTCGTCTGTGTGACGGGCTCCGTCAGCAGCGAAGCTGACAAGTGTCGCAGCGCACTGCTCTGCACGCTCCATCAGGCCTCGCTCACGCGACCGTGCGGCGAATAAAGACGGATCGTTTGACAAAGAAACGCTGTCTCATATCAGACTCACCGCATTCATTATGGTGTTGTCAAAAAGGGACACTGCATTCCGTACAGCTCACTCCACAGTAAATGTTGCAGTGTTAAATCAACACTTAAAGAGTTAAATTTAACACTGAGCCTGAGTGTATTTGGTCCCTTATCAGATTTGGTGTTAAAGTAACTCTTCCCGTAGTATTTAACTCCTCTTAAAATCAATTTGAAATTGAGTCAAAAATGAACACTGGCTAACACTGTACAGCACCGCCGGCATGTCCATGAAGGACATACATCTGCATTTGAGCGGACGAAGGCTGCGAGGGCCTGCGACACGGCGAATCAGCAGCGCTACTGCGACCCAAACCCCTGGGGTCCGAGCCGAACCTCGGTCCACGCTAAGAGTCGGGTGCATGAGTCATGATGCAATGAAAATGGCGGTCTTTAAAGTTTGAGAGAGGATAAGGTGGGTGGGGCTTTATGCGGGGCTTTGTAGAGTCTAATTGACACAGCGCCTTGTAACTCTGCAAATTAACACCAACACTAGTAAATATTCAACTCTCTCCGTTGTTGTAATAACTCTGAAAGAGTCAATGAACTTTGACACTGCGTATTAAACACTGCAAAATGTACTGTGTAGCATTGGGATGTTAGCCAAGTTTAGTTGTTACAGTAAAAAGAGCAAAACAAAATGCAGACTTCACCTCTATTTGGGAGGTCAGACAAATGGAGTGTACATTGTTAGCATGAGCTGATGCTAATATGGACATTAGCATCCTATATTGTAATCATTGTCGACCTTTTGACCTACAGTCCATCTGTGTTCCGGTGTGTCTGTTTGGAACCGGGGAACCCAGGTATAGTGTAATGCATATTCATGTGTTCCCAGTGCTCTGTCCATGAACCGGAATACCCACGCCGTACCATCACATATGCCAGCCGGCTGTTCGTGTGTTCATGGGAGTGTAACGGGTGCGTTTGCTCCGTGTGTGTGTGTGGGAGAGGAGGTTTGGAGGTGGGTCTGTCATGTTATATTTATTGGGTGTGAGCGCGGCTGTGCACCCGTTCAACCCATTGTGTTCCAATTCTACCGTCAGCTGCGGCGAAAACGGGAACAGTCGCAGTGCACATGTTACACCATCGAGACGCGGCAGATGTCTACAAACACGCACAGTGTCCGCTGTATGGGCGTCCTGCCACCACCAGGGGCAATGCTATGAGCTAGAAAGTTGCAGAACATTTAAACAACACATTCTATAGTCCTCTACAGACAAGTTTACTCATGGAAAAAAATCGTCTACCCTAATGAAACACACTTACAGATGCTGTATAGCAGCCTGTGGAGGGCATTGGAGTGGAGGGAAGTGACTGAATTTGTCACACAAAAACACAGACCGTCTTGAAAAGTACTTGCTACAGCTTGCTCTGTGACTGACTACTGATTATCTACCCCATCACATTGCTCTTTGGAAATATTGTCAAATACAGACAAAATACAACTCCAAATTACTCACATATCTGGTCTCCAGGTCCAATGTGATAACATTACTTTGTATGCCACACGTCGCAAGCTCTCAGCACTTTTGATGGTGCAGTGAACGTGAAACACCACTCAATCATCTTTAAAAGTCATCAGAAAACATACTGGACATTAGTCGGCTAACTAAGCTAAGCTATGAGCTAAGCAGGAAAACATGGCCGAAGACCAGACATGAGGAAGCAACACTGATTTAGAGCCGATAGGAGGAGACATCCAATGATGTCACACCTTGTAGCCAATCAGGACAATGGAGGCGTGACTCTACAAGTCACATTTCCTTAACATGTTAGAAGCAGTGTGTGCACTATGCTAAGTTGCTCTGATTAATTGATTACTTTATTCGTCCCCAATGGGGAAATTACATTGCCATCATGCAGAAACAACAACAGACAGTTCAATCCAGCAACAGTGCAGTCGTCTTATCGAACACAGCATCCATTGAAAAGTCTGATCATGGTACGGGACGAAAGATCTCCTGAACCTCCGTAGAGGACACAGGAACAACAAATCTGTTGCTCCGAGAGCTTCTTAGATTCTCAAAGGTAGAAGACAGTGGGTGGTTAAAGCCATTCAGAATACACTTCAACTTCTTGCGCATTCTGTTCAGTGTTACCGACTCAAGCATGTCAGGACGCAGGTGTTACAAGTCAGCGGGACCAGCCGGCCGAGATGCGCGCGTCGTCCGCGGGCCGCCCAGCAGTGCCGCGCCGAGACAGATCGCCCGTGGACGCTAAGACAGTGTCCGGCCCCGGACGGACGCAGCCCCAAAGCCTTGGTTCAGCACGACCTCCAGGAGCTTCCACCAGAACCTGATTCTGCCCCGGTGGACCCAAGTATTGAGATGAGTAACGTGTCTGATGAAGAAGTGATGGACAGCAGTTAGATAGACTGTCGTTTTATTTCCACGACCTCTAAAGTGTCCTTCTACATAATAACCTGACTTGTTGAGTTTACCTTGCAATAAAGGGGTTTTGTAAACCCTCCTTCTTGTCTCCTCTCTGGGTCATTATCCAATTAGACTAATAGCCCGTGACAGCCGGCCAATCACAGCTCTCTCGATCAGCTTGTTGATTAAGTTTCTTTCGGGTGTTCTGAGAGTGAGTTCTATCGACCAGACCTACTGAGTTACACACACCCACACCAGTTACACATGTCATGGACAAACTTGCATATTAACACATATGCTGTGAAAATCCTCACACACATGCTCAAGGGACAGACGAGCCCCCCCACACAGAGCAACACGTCCGCCCTGTGAGAACAGGAGGCGGTTCGTACATTCATGGCCAGCCTGTGTCTGACTCTGTATATGTGTGTGCTCTCTTTGCATATATGTGTGGGTGTATGTTTGTGTGTCTGTTGGTGTCTGTTTGTATTTTTGTGAGTTTATATCTGTATGTTTGTGTGCACATGTGTGTGTTGGTGTATGTTGGTGCACACACAAACACACATATATGTGTGTTTGTGTGTGCATGTGTGTGCTGTGTTTGTCTGTGTGTGGGTGTACGCATGTGTACACACACGGGGGGGTCATATAATCCTATTGAAAATAGAAAGCTTGTGGGACGCTCTGTCGGCCTCCAGCCATGCAGCAGGAAGTGTTGAGAATCAAGAGTCATCATCTTATAATAAGCAAGTAGGCAGGAAGTGATGTCATCGAGTGGCAGAATCATAAATCCTTAAATATCAGCTGTCCAATTAATATCGCTGAAGCTAATGATTAGGTAGTGAGTTGTTGATTAGTGAAACGCTTAGAAAACAAATCTTTCGACAATTTTCTGATTGGCCAAGAATCATGATGTGATGAATCATTTTTTGGTTAAAGAAAAATCAGATTTCAACAGATATGGGCAGAGTAGCCATAAAAATTAATTAAGTAAAAGTATTGTTATCTCAGCAAAATATTACTCAAGTAAAAGTAAAAAGTAGTCATCCAAATAGTTACTCAAATAAAAGTAAAAACGTATTCCACAAAAAAGTTACGTAAGTAGCGAAAGTACTGAGTAACTTTCAGTAAAAAAGAGAGACAGAGAGTGAGTGCCCGAAAGAGAGAGACCAAGACGAAGAGAGAGAGAGAGAGAGAGAACGAGACCGTGAGAGAAAGCGCCCGAGAAAGACAGAGACTGGGAGAGAGAGAGAGAGACTGAGAGAGAGAGACTGAGAGAGAGTGCCCGAGAGAGAGAAAGACCGAGAGAGCGAGAAAGCCAGAAAGAGAGCGCCCAAGAGGGAGACAGAGATATTATGTCACCATATGTGCCAACAGTTCCAAACGGGTGTCGTTATTGTAACGAGTAGTGAATTGCGGACATCTCAGTAAAAAGTAGGGTTTTTTCACCTCAAATTTACTTGAGTAAAAGTAGAAAGTAACTTGTGAAAAATGTACTCCAAAAGTAAAAAAGTAGACAAAAAAATAGTTACGGAGTAAATGTAGTCTGGATTTCAAGAGACGACAAACAAATCCAATTTCGATTTCAAATCAATTCATCGCTCCGTCCTAATGTCTTGTGAGAAAGAGTTTATGATAGCGAGACTTGATGAGTAATAATGACTATGCCACAACATTGTTCTTTGAAGACGGCAGCTCTGCAGCCTCATGCATCTTGCGGGACATTTTGACATAACGGCTAACTCGACATTATGCAAACCAGTCCCAGCAGGGTAGAATAAATTCTACAGGAATTGACATTATCGTGATGAGTGCCTGGGGGCGGCTTGCTTGCTATTTTTATTTTCAAATGCGTCAAATGAAAAAAAAAAAATCAATCAATCATGTCTGCCAATCTTCAGACCTGACAAATACGCAGGACATTTAATTGAAGTGTCCATAACAAAGGTGATTGCCATGTTCATGTTTCCATTCATTTGTTTTTTTTTTTTTAAAGAGGGGAGTGAGTGCACGCATAGAATTATTGATGCTTCCGCTGTATTCAGACCCTACTGCCCCCGTCTTTGGATTCTCCTACATTCATCTTTAAAAGTTGAGGTTCTCATTGTGTGGCTCTCTTGCCCCCTTCTACTCAACTTTGAGACCTATCCTGGACTCCCTTGAGCCCAGGATAGGTCCTGGACTCCCTTCAAGCCCACCAGACCAGGGCTTGAAAACGAAATTATTTTTTAAAAGTTCCGTTCCGTTTTTTGGAACCATTCCGCCACCAAAATTTCGGCCCTGAACTGGTTCGGAACACAACAATTTCGTTCGTTCTTAAAGTTCCTTATAGTGTGCAATGTTAAGTTTATGTATAGTTTATACAAAATATATTTGGTAGTCTTTCAAACTTGAGTGTAACTGTATTAACGTGAAAACCGGGTTTAAAACACCATTACATTCACTTCCTCGTCTGTCCACAAGATGGAGCCCCAGATGTTTGCAGACTGACAGTGAAAGTGGACGAAAGGATAGGACATGTTAAAATATATAGAGAACAGAAGAAAAAAAAACGTTTTAACCAGTGTTCCGTATCTGTTCGGGAACAGGGGGCGACGAATCATTGTCGAACCCCAACATGACTATACAGCGGTCGGTCAGGCTAGCAATGGGCATCCCGACGTGGCCAGGGGTCTGTAATTTAGGACTGTGCTTGGTAGTGACGCTGATGTGAAAGTGCAGTCTGTGCTCGCTTCCTCCAGAGGGTTAATGCACTGAGTGTTATCGCTGCCTTAATTAGACCACAACCATTCAAAGTGGGCCAGACGCCGTCTGTAGGGGGTGCTGGACCCCACGCTGCCATGCTAATTAAATACACGCCAATTAATCAACTGATAATTTGTTTCCACCGATTAATTTCCAATCGGGGAAAAAAATGGTAATTGGCAGGTGTTTTATATATTTATTTAATTATGCATTGAAAAAAAAAATAAAAATAATAACTCCTCTCTTTCGACTTAGTCAGCTGCTGGATAGCAAAGTAGTATTTTGGGGGGTGCACAACAAAATGGCCTTAAAAAAAAAAACACCAATTATAAAGCACTTTGTCAAATTCTCTGCGGCCACATTAATCTCTCACTATAATTATAATGCC
The DNA here is from genome assembly GCA_900302395.1 of Bregmaceros cantori. Taxonomy (NCBI): domain Eukaryota; kingdom Metazoa; phylum Chordata; class Actinopteri; order Gadiformes; family Bregmacerotidae; genus Bregmaceros; species Bregmaceros cantori. Next base: position 9,311 of record OMKY01118190.1, on the reverse strand, counting down.
ATTAGAACAGCCTGACTATCACACTCAGGTACATAGTCTTTCCTTCCGTCCGCGGCCAGGCAACTGGAGCAGCGTTTGAACTTTTTTCCCCCCCTCCCAAATCTAACATATTATACATAGATGGGGAAACTGGGTGAATGTGACCACATGTAGTGTGGTCACGTGTTGAAGAGTCGGGGGGAGACATTGCAGAAAAGCCGGAGAGGGGATTAGAACCCGCGACGCTGTTCGACCTATGGTCCGGCGAACGCGCTCTATAAGCAATCTGCCACCACGGATCTATGCTAGAGCTTATTTTGGAAATTAAAATGTTCCACGTTCTATAAAAAATATCTTTGGCAGTAAGGAGGTGTTTTCCGGAGGACGTCTGTGGCACTGAAAGAGTTAATATGTTACTTTTTACAATCAGAAGGAAATGGGTCAGAGCTAAATGTCAATTTCCATCTGTAGTCCCTGGGCAGGTTGAAAAACGAGGATAATAAAAACATTCTTGCAAAAAGTAGGAAATGGTTACAAGTTGGGTTTTCTTTCAGTTACTTTTTAAGGCTGAATATGTCGGTCACATAGTTGGTCGTTTCCTTTACTTGATTACTACGACCTGCCTGTACAGAGTCTACCCTACACATGGATGCTCCCTGTAAATAGCCATTTTATGGACTGCTTCTTAAAGTATTGCCAGACCACTGTATTTAAACTTGTATTTGTCATGATCACACGCCTCCCCTCTGCACATGCCCTGTCCACCCGTCTGCTATCTGCACCAGTCCTGTCCTCCCACCTGTTCCCTGTTTCCCTGATTACCTCTCCCAGTATATAAACCAGCCCAGCCCTCTGTCCCCTGTCAGATCCTCAGCGCTATTTGCCAAACCGGCTCTCACTTATTGTTTATTATTAAATACTCTCTGAGTACTGTTTGCTTGAATACTGTGTCTATTATGGTCTCTGACAGTATTATTGACATTAGCCCAATTCCCACTGGACTTTTATTACCTATGGACCCCTGGTAATTCGGAATACTTGCAGAGGACATCTGAGTTTCATTTGACGTGCGAATGCACAATGTCAGTGATTTGGAAAGTAATAATTCCACTGCGAGTTATCTACTGTGATTCGTGAAATGGTTTGAATTCTGAATTTGTTTAACTTTGTTAATACCCACACACGTGTGGGGAAGTGAAAATACGGCACATGTGTCATAAGGTCTTTTACATTGAGCAAAAGACAGGGTTTTACTAATCCCGTCAGAATGCACGACAAAATAACCCAGACGTCAGGAGGTAATTGTGAATTACCAGAGGTCCCCATGTAATTTAATGGCAGTGTGAATTGGGCTATTGACAATAAACTTGATTCTTATAAGGGAGACTGGAGACTAAAACACTGATGGATCTCTTCTAGAGAAAACTACAAAACAATGTCTGGCACCCACTGATCTCAAGTAGGAAATTCTGTGTCACACTAGGGATCTCAATGATTCATCCATGGATTCATTTTTTAGCTTTGCTTTTTTTTCATTCTTTTTACACCACATCACTGACACGTCCAAGGTGCACCAATCTGGTGTATATTTTCACCTGATTGAATGTAACAAATGTTCACACAGCAATGGGGGCAGCAGCCTGATTATGATCATTTCTTTTGTAGTCAAGTAAATTCCGCTGCTGACACCCACTCCAGCAATCAGGGCATTTTCTCTTTGAGAAAGTGAATTGGGTTGGTTGATCATCCAATTAAGCTGTCATGGATACTGAAATATTGGACCGCTGAATTATAAGTCACAGATTCATTTCAATGAAACAGAGGCTTTTAACTAAGTTTAATGTCCATGACAGTTGTCAGAACTGGTGAAGAAATAATTGGTGTCCCGCTGCCCCCCTCCAAGACCTGTTCCTGTACAGGAAGAGGGCGTCTAAGGGTGTATTCAAACCACATTTTTAATTTGTCGCGGGTTGGATCCTGGATTCAGCGCGGGTTGTTTCCTGCGGGTGTTGCAGGTTGATTTGTCGCGGTAGTATTCAAACCAGTGTTTTAACACCCGAAGTAAATTTTTCAACCGCTACACGTGTTTTCTGCTGTCGCTCACTGATTGGATGAATATTAGCCACTCATGAAGTGGGAGAAGGACGTAACCAGAGCAGCCTTTTGGCGGAGCATTTCTGTGTGTGTGTGTGTGTGCGTGTGTGCACGCGGTGCGTTAGCTCCGGACCGCAGTTAAAATATCGAAAAGGTGAGAAAGTACCATAATAAAATATTGATTATGATAATAATAAATGACTAATGACAGAGAGAGGGAGGTGGAGAGGGGGAAGAGAGAGTTGCCGCATAAAATGCTGTTGACGCGCTCACAGCATGGCACACACACACTTGATTGTTGATATGGTTAATATGTTCACATATCCGAAGGAAGATAGCGTTAGCACACGCTGCTTCAAGTCCGGACGCCTTTTCGGGTTCAATCACGGGTCGGGACTAGCTAGTTGAGCACGGCTCATCTCGGATGATTTAGCGCGGACTCGGATCCAGTCATATCAACCGGGACAACTCGGAAATGAGTTCAATCTCGGTTAAAACAAGTCGGGATAAACACGTTGGTTTGAATACGTCCTAAGATTGCATAAGAGCACATATTGGTCCTCTATCGGTATCAATGGAATTTGATTGATACACGGAAGTGAAAGGTTCTATATATTGGTTTGGGACAAGACAAGTATGGGTTCATCTTCTGGTGGTCATGTGAACAGATTGTGAAGAGATCGGAACAGTGTTCCGTGTTCTTTCATCCACCTTCATCTCGTTACATCCTTTTTTGTTTTAACATCTTTCTTTTTTATTCCCTTCTTTCTTTCTCTCCTCAATCAGTGCTCTATTTTTGCCGTCCAACATGCTGAAGACTTGCTCCAAAGCTTCTCGGCGATCACCCATGTCTGCACCGCTGTCGCCATCTGCTTCTCCCGGGATTTAAGGGGAGGGTGATACCGCTGTGTCTGCCATCCCGGCACCCCGTAGGGAGGCGGATTCAGTAATTAACGCTGTTTTGGAAAGACTGGAACAATTGGCGGGTTCGGAGGAAAGATTGGCAGCGAAGATTGAACGATCTATCCATGACATTGAGACACATCGGTGCTAGATTCGACTATCTCCCATGAGGTCAGAGACCAGTCTAACAACTTCGCTGGAAAACAGATTATCACTCTTGAGACCCGCATGGCAGAGAAGGAGAGGACTGCCATGTTGGCCTTACAGACCACCTGCTGAGTCATTCCAAAGACTACACATAAGATTGGTGGGGATCAGGGCTGCCAACCCTCACTCAATGACCGTGAGACACACGCATCTGACTCCTTTCACACGCACTCACGCCACACATCCCATCTCTCACGCACTGTGACAAACAGTGATTTTTTTTTTTTTTTAGGAATGCAGGTCTGAATGAGAAGGACTTTTGGACCATGGCGATGCCTCTCTCAACTCCAGTCTACGTAAGCTCTCCTGCTCGCGTGTTTACGACTGCAACCCCTACCCTAAACATAACCCTAAACCTAACCCCTACCCTAACCCCTAAACCTAACCCCTAATCCTAACCATAACCATAATAAAAAAAAGCGGAATTGCGGCATTAAAATAAAGATGCAAAGAAGTAAGCAGCAATAGGAATCGAAACCAGGACGCTGGCGTGAAGGACAAGTGTTATCCAACTGTGCTATACTGGCTGAAGCCCAAAGCGGAAGCAGACAGCCTTATGTCGCTGTTGGCTTGTGATGGACGGAGCGTGTGACGCTAGTGAAGCGTCATAGCAAAGCACAGTTGCATCTGGGGCGTGGTTATGGATTTAGGCTTGCAGTCCGTAAAAACGCGGCAGGGCGTGTGATAATTATTAGGTTACATATCATTGTTAAAACAGGCTAAATCCACATAAAAAACGGGCTAAATCCACATAAAAGAACACCATTGTTTTTAATGTGACATTTGGATCTCACTCTTTCGCTCGCTGGACCCATACCACTCTCGAGCGAAGTATCCTCAACCTCCCAGAATTGACAGAGCGTTCCATCAACCATCTACACGTCCTGCATTCCGAAATGAAATTTGGGGTATCATTTGCTGTGATGTAAAGTGCGAATCCAAAAAAACTGATTTGCTTATTTTGTTAGGGTCCCTCCAAAACACTAACCGTAAACCTAACCCCTAACCCTAACTTAACCCCTAATTTAACCCCTAACACCTAACCTAACCCTAACAAAAATAAATGGATCGTTTTTGGGATTCAAACTTTATCAGAATGGAGTTATTTCGGAACACTAAGTGCCCCCCGAATCAAACACCACACGTCAAAACTTCAACTAGAATGAGTTATTTACCTCTTATTTTGAGTTGTATCCAGCATTAGATGTGGTGGTTGTAATAGCTTGGGAAAAAACCCCCATCATATGTTAATACACACACAAAAATATCCCTTTATGTGTATTTGTGCTCCATTTTCCAAAGGAACATCATGTGCTTGCCCAAAAATAATTGAGCATCTACCATTCTGCCACCTCCATTTGTGACGGCAGAAATAATAATAAAAATGAAGGTTTGCCTTTCACACGTGTCATTTTGGCATTGGTGCCTGGCAGCTTCTATTTCAGTAAATAATCCTTCAGTGTAATGCTGATACTCAACCCTGGATGGGTCGGCTGTCACTCAAGGGTATGACTGCTGTTGGAACGAATATGGTAGGGCTAAAACAGATGTTTGATTATCAATTAAGCAGTATTTTTTAATGAATGAATTAATTAATTAATCTGCTTAGTTGTTCTGCTGGTGTACTCATAAACTGTATATATAAAGTAGACGCAGCGTGCATGACGTCATCCCATTGCTTTCATCAAAGTCGGGTTGAAGCCGCTGACTGCACGCTGCCATTGTTGAAAGTACCCGTATATCTGGGACAAGGAGAGATAGAGAGAGCTGTACAGTATATGAGAGAGACACCCCACACGCGGTGGTACTGTCTGCTAGGGGCGTCTATGGGAGCTGAAATTAAAAATATTAACGCCAAATCTGACGCGTTTGTGAAATTATGACCCCCCTCACTCAATTAACCGATAATTATCCAATATACATTAAAAAATCAATTAGGAAAGATTGTTAAATATGTTAAAACAGGCTGCTAAGATTGGATTATTTGTATTGGAATTACCATAGGGCTCGGTTTTAGGAGACTAGGCTCCCCCCATACCAACCCGGAACTAGGCACGGATATCAAAACGAACATGATGTCCATTTTTATATGCAGTCTATGGGTCTACTATAGAAGATAATAACATAATCATACTTCACCAATTCACGATAGATCACTGGGCGCTTACCGCATCCACGTAACCAGACTTCCAGGTCGCAGTGGCCGTTGGGAAATCTAGTCTGTTCGCCGGTGACGTCAATCGCAATCGCGCTACTCTACGAGCACTTGCACTGATAATGGTTTGCCACACATACTGCTAGCACTAAAAGTACTATTTTTGTACCACTACGGCACTGCCGGTTTGCAATCTCAGTGCTTCGAGGAATTTTTATATTTTTTTTTGTGGATTCCTGGTCTATGTAGGTAGTATCACTTAGTTGTAAAGTGGGTGACGTTGAATATCTCAAGTAGAACACGCTAGCAAAAATAAATTCATGGTATGCCTTGTTCGAATATGTCACTGAGCCTATTGCTTCCAGCTAACGTGCATCTGTGTTCTCATAATAACTACATGAACTACCTGCAAGCGGCAAGACAAGCCAGAGTAAAATGCAAACACATCCACACATGCACACACATGCAAACACACACACACACAAACAAGCACAAACATGCACAAACAAAGAAACACACATACACACACATACACACAGAGTTAGCAGTGACAGTGCAAGAGAGAAGAAATGTAAAAAAAAGGGGGGCAAATTACAACCTGGCAGATGGTGTGGGGATGAATGGCTGCCAGAAGCACTCAGGCTTGTACCATCAGCAGAATGAAATAAAGAAATAAATTGCACTTTAGAGGCCGCACTTTATTAGTGCAGAATGCATGATTGCTAAATACGCTGCTCTTGGCTCCGTGCGAAGCTGCCCGGAGCCAGGTTCAGATAACAAGATAGAAACGCTACCACCATGCAGCGCACATAGGAAGCATTCATCAACGCTGTATACTTATAATGGCCTTTTTTTCTTTCTGGTAACATAATAAGCAATTATATCGCAGTATACATCTCGTATCGTGGCGAAAGTTAGCGGCCGGCTACAACTGGTAGCGAATCAGCAAAAGGCTAAGGTCAACCAAATGCTGAGCTTAATTATCATGATGGTATTTATATGATTGTATTCTTATGCCTCCTGTGAAACCGCAAATGCGGTTCATGGCTGCCTCCTGTTGGAGCCGGAATTCCTTTGTTGAATATATTAATTATCCATGTTCATTTGTTATCTACATTCAATATGAAATATAGATTTTATTACCTGCGTCGGGGCCGAGTGGTTATGTTTTCAGCGCTGTTGGTTTGTCCCCTCTAACTGAAAAAGTTGAGCACGGATCTGGATGAGATTTTCCAGAGTTGTTGGAAACAACAATTATATTTTATATATTTATATAGCAACAAAAGTGCTATATAAATAAAGTTTGATTTGATATTAACGGGTGAACGATCCCGTTCTCTCGCAGCCGCGCCCGAAGCGCGTCTCCCAAACGACTGATGCCATTTTTGACCGGTGGTGTCATTCGTTCGGGCTCCATCTAGAGTTGGCGGCATTAAATTCTTATAAATTATAATTACAAAAAGTATAATTCTAAAATTCAATCAATCATCAGAAAAAGTCAAAAGTACTTACATTCATAACTATTTGCCGTGGTCGGTCGCTATTTACTCCCGCCATGCCATTTTTTTCTTTAAGTTTAGGTCATTTTTAAAATGTCTTGCAATGCATTATGGGTTATATTGCTCCATCCAGGGTACATCCAATGCTCACTACCGACCACGACCACTACAAAATGGCGTGCGCCCCATATAGTGCACTATATGGGAATAGGGAGCGATTTCGGACACAGCCATTGTTTCAGCTGCGCTTAGCTGGTTAGCTTTGCTATATAGCAGGTTGCTCTGCAGCAACTTGCTGGCAATGGATAGAGACTTAAGTATTATGATTGCTATTTCCACTCTTGATAGCTGATCATGTTACTTCTACTCTCAGCGGTTTATGAGACCTGGCGTCGACTGGCTCGGAGACAAAATCAGAGTTGTTTATCTATCCAGCCTGTAGTGTTTGTGTGTTTATCCTCGTCTACCGCACCGCTCCTTACTCCATAACTCTCTCTTTCAGTTTAGCGCTGACGGGCTGGCTGTTGGTTTTAAATAATTGCGACGTCTGTGTTTTGAAAACCTAAGACATGCAAGTTTTTATACCACCTGATGAGATAAGTAAATGTCCATTCTTAGATATTATTCGGCCGTTCAACTTCCACCCACAGTATCTATAGTCGGTTGGTTTCCATGCTCACCCTGCGGTAAAGTTTACATTGCGCGGGCGCGCCATTCGTGCTCATTTTATTTCATTACATTGTGATAGTTTGTATAAGGCATCTAGAAGCAAATATGCTCTTGCCATATTTGATATTGATTAAGATTAATTATTGATTATTGATTAAGACTGATTAACACCTCCTGTCGTCGAAAAAATAACTAAGTAGTCCCATCTTAAAATGGCAGCGTTTAATTGATAAATTCTAACAATGCATTCACAAATTTTTGACATCCCTAATGTCTATGTATATCGTCGGCAGTTAAATTACAACTTGAATATCAATGTGCTTTATTATAATTCAAAAAGGAATCTTTGCCTTCCAGCAAAAAAATGAATATAAAACACTAATGACTTCTACACATGATATAGGCAGCAAATCTGGAAAAACAACGATGTTAAACTCTCTCTCCCCGCTGGCTGTGGCTGTAAAAGCACTCAGAAGCCTTGTCGGGGAGGTTTTATTATTTAATATATTTGTTCTTATCTGCTTTTATTCTCATCTTTACAGTTTAATCTCCGTGCTGCCATCTCAGGCTATAAGCTCCCGCAAGCTCGCTCTCCCGAATTCAAATTATTTTCTCAGGGCTGTTTGTTCATGTATCAGTCAGAGCTGCACGAGCATAATCGACAATTAATTATTGAATTAGTTTTCAACTATGATAATAATCGATTATTTGTTTATTATTGTATAATATCAAAATATAGCTATCATTTTAATAACAAATCCATTGCCTGTGTGTGTGTGTGTGTGTGTGTGCTCTTGTATTTGTATATGGGCATGGTTGTTTTAATGGGTTGGGCAGGTTGGGGATCAAGTGTTCCTTTCCTTTTTATTCTTGTTGTGCTGCTGTAAAGCACTTTGAATTGCTCTGCATGAAAAGTGCTCTATAAATAAAGTTTGGTTTGATATATTTTGCTCCAAATGGCTGTGTCCGAAATCGTTCCCTATCCCCCATATAGTGCACTCACTTCTAGTACACTGAACAGCAAAGAGATTTCGGACACAAGGCACAAAGTAGGGGCAATCTTCCTAGACCTCAGGAAAGCATTTGACACGGTGAACCACAACACCCTAATCAGGAAACTAAATCAATTCAACTTCGCGGACAGCACTATCTCCTGGTTCGCCTCTTACCTAAAAGATCGGACCCAAAATGTACAAATCAACGGACACAAATCTGACCAAGGGAAATGCACCCTAGGGGTACCCCAGGGCTCCACCTTAGCCCCGCTACTTTTTAGCCTATACATCAACGACCTACCGGAGATATGCCCTAATGTCGCTGTACAAATGTACGCTGACGACACAGTCATCCTGGCGCACGGCAATAACACAAATGAAATCTCAGACACCCTCAACACAGCCATGGAAAATATCGCCGATTGGCTCTCTCGGAACCAACTCTCCCTTAATGTAAAAAAAACCATGGCCATACTATTCTCCAACAGACCCACCCACTCCCAACCACCCCTCAACCTCCAGGTCAGAGGTGAAAGTATTGCCGTGGTACACGAAACCAAGTACCTAGGAATCACCAGTGACAGCCAACTAAAATTCGACAAACATGCTGAGCTACGCGCCCAGAAGCTAAAACTCACTCCATTCACCTTCAGGCACATACGTGACTCCCTATCAATTGAAGCAGCCAAAACATTTTTCGACGCCCTCATTCTCTCCAGAATCAATTACTGCATAACCACCTGGAGTCAATGTAACGCCAATGTTACCAATCCCATTGCCTCACTATATAAAAGAGGGCTTAAAACATTA
>OMKY01118179.1:0-11187 GCA_900302395.1 Bregmaceros cantori | reverse complement strand
CGAGCAGCAGAGAAGCGGCCACATGCAGGGTCGCACGGGCGACCGGATCCAATGGATGCGGATGGCTTCATGCAGGGTGCAGGGTGCAGCAGCACCACCACGAGACACACACACAGTTTAGATTTCATTTGATTCTGTAATAGCATATGCATATGTGTCTTGAAAATGGGTAATATAGCCATAGTAACAAGTATCGAGTAACGCATCTCTTTAGAAAAAATATAATTTGGAAGTTATAGACAGTCAAGGGGAACTAATGCAGTGATTTACTAATGCATTAGTTTACTACAGAGCTGCCTTCAATCACTGAGCTCACGGACCCGCCCCTACATGGCGTACGGTGTGTGCGGAAAAAAATCAAAATCAATGATTTTCTGGTCCGTACAGCAGTGGGCGGCACGGTTGCCGTACGGTGTTGTAGTCTGGCAAGCTAGAACCAATGCATCGTCCATGAATTGCACATCGTTAGATGCTGAATTGGGTCTGGTGCAACTGGAGTCGAAAAACCTGTTTGGTGTCATCCAGTCACCGTGCAGTAGGTGGGACAAACGGCGTATTGATGTATTTATTATTATTGAAGAGTGACGTATGAATGCAGAGCACTGCCAGCGGGTCTCTGTTTAGCGAGTCGTTGTGGGCTCGCAGCCTCCGACAAAGAGATCTCGGCTGCAGAGCACTGGCGTTGTGGGCTCGCTCCCACACGTCACGAACCAAACTCCGCCCACGTCTTGCGTCGCCCATACCTACTCCGCCCCCATCTTGCGTCGCCCATACCAACTCCACCCAAGTCCGCGCTGATTGGTTCGCCACTTTCATGACGGTGCCAATTCTATCTTTCCCAGACCCAATTCAGCGTCTAGCGATGTGCAATTCGTGGACGATGCATTGGGTCTGGCTTGCCAGGCTAGTGGAGCATACTATGAGGGTGACAACACGTTTGTTTTGCTCACGGAAGCCGTACGGCCTCCGCAGAAAAAAAAAACTCTGCAGTGAAAACCTAGCGTTACAGACTTACCATTTTTTTTCTTCCCAGGGTGACCTTGACTCTGCAACAAAACACAGGAGAAACCGCCGCCTTTGGTGCCGGGCACGCGGTGTCCATGTGATGTTGAAAACTCCATCAGCGATTGACTGCTTCGCGATTCCTTCTGGACCTTTGACTATGAGGTCCTGCACTCTGTTAATGACAATTTATGTTATGTTGTGAATGAAAAAAAAAAGAATCCAGATTTGTTAAATGAATCTTCAAAGCCCAGTGTTTGATGATGGCACCAATATATATATATATACCTATTTTTTTGAGCAGTATAAAGTCATACTCTGCCTTTTTGTTTCATTGTGTTCTTACTATATTATTATCATGTTCCAATTACAAAAAATGTCCATGAATACTATCCAGGCAATGAAAATGACGTATGTTCCATATTTCCTGACCAGAAATCATTGCTTCAGCATTTCTAATGACAATATTAAATTACCTGGTCAGACCCACTCTCTTTTTAATCCGGACATTTGATGTGGCCATCAATATTGGACAAATACTGAACACGCTACAACAACAACATCTGAATCTGAAATGCCTCCTTACAACATCCAAACCACTGATCTGAGGTGTCATGTTCAGATACTAGAATTACTGCCGAACTACACCTTTAATAGAATACCACAATTTGCTTGCACAAAATGGTGTTGTGACAACATTTGTCTTCCTTGCCCGTGCATTGTCTTTGTGGCCGCTTTGTTCAGAATTCTGGGAATTACGGAAAAATGTAGCTGCTATGGCTCATAAAAGTAATGCGGAACGAGATCGTGACGTCAGGCGAGGCAGCCTGCTGCCATCTTCAGGTGGAGAGCGCCGCCGTTCTTCCGCTTTGTGACACACGGGAATCGCCGCGTGTGAGCGTGCACGCACACCAATCCAGTGGACCATGGTGTACACGCACGTGTATACGTGTGCACAACTGTGCCAGCAGCGGGGCATACACACTGTGTGCTTATCAACGCGGGCTGCTTCGATGTGTGTGTTGATGTGTGTGCGTGTGTGTGTGCGGCGGAATTTGTGAGGTCTCTGTAACAAGGAATTGAATATTTCTTTTATATCCTCGATACGGATCATTTCAACCACCTACCTACTTTTTGTTCGTTCATGTTTAAATTGAGGTGTGTATCAACACTGCACATTTGATGCAAGTGTCAAATTTCTTGTCCACGGATGCTCAGATGCGCGTGCGAGATTGTGCGCATACTTGTGCAGGTGTGCGCAGCGAGTGGGGGAGGACGCTCCTACTAGCTCCTCCCAAGGACGCATCGCATTGGTTGCGATGCTTTTTGGCAGCGGACTCGAACGTGATCGCTCGTCCCTCATAGGCAATAAAGGTCTGGCTGTGCCACACGCACTTCGCGATTCGTCCAGAGAACGACAACAACAAATGTGTGAAACTATGGCGTGTCCTTACATGGAATGTTTAGCCCTGAGGGCAACTGTGATTTCAAATAGCTGGCCAGCACGGGCCCTCAGAACTGTTCCAGGAGATGGCGTGGGAGGGACAAAGGCAGGCAGGTATTCGCCTTCAGCACATGACGGGACAGGGGGGTCCACTGTTAAAAGGATACTGCACAGTCAACGAAGTTGTATCTTCAGTAGTATTACATAGAAACAATCAATACAGTATATCTGATGATCAACAAACATGAGCGGCTTTAGAAGAACGTGCGTATGTCTTGATCCACCTCTCTGCTGATACAGCAAGCAAGTTTAGACACAAGGGGACGAGGTGATGAAGATCAAAGCCAATGTGATGATGATGATCCATCATTAAGTTGTTGCCTTGCACAAATTAAATACATGTACTCACTCTGAGGAGATTGGTGAAATGTTAACACATTGTGGGGATTCCTTTTGAAAGAATAATGCATCACAGGAAGCAGGCGCGTCCGGCGGACCAAAACGAGGAGAGGGGTTGAACACGGTATATATGGTGACGCCATATAGCTATGGCGTCACCATGACAACTGGACGCCACTCCCAGAGGCGTATCCAAGGGTTACCTTGAGCAACCCCAAGAATTTTGAAAGCTACCCCAAAGGATCCCCTAGAAACAGACTATTAATTATGCAATTGCTGTGTTAAATAAATTAATATTATGAATTAATAGATTTTGATCATTTAATAAAACATTCCATGTGCTTTTGTTTTAAATTTAAATAGAAGAAGAGCAGCTCCACGTGCACTCGTGCTGCCAGCTGTGACCCGGCCAACGGCTGTTTGCCGTGGCTCGTCCGCGCGCTCTGTCCCGCATTCTCCACGCACAAGCCCCGTGCAGAAACACTCGGCTGTCCGTTGAGCACAGCTGGTGACCAGAGACGGCAAGTAACAAAGTACAAATACTTGAGTACTGTACTTAAATAGAATGTGCAAGTATCTGTACCTTTTTCTTTGACTACTTTTTACTTGTACCCAGACACTCAGTCGATTAATAACAAAAGATCTGTACTCCGACTCCTTACTTTTCCCAAAACAAACTCGTTATTTGTGTGTGTTTTTCAGATGTTAATTTTAATGTTCAGCGGTGTGATTTGTAGACCTTAAGTGAAGTAAATAAGTCTAGGTGGTTAGTAATTTATTCAAAAAATAACATTGAGAAACTCACATCGAAAAAGTGTGCACTTTATACGAAAATATATTACTATATATTTATACTATTATAATATATTATTATATATTTTTTACTAAAATAATACTTTTGAGTACATTTTAGAGCATGCAATTTTTACTTTCATTACTTTTCAATACCTTTTCACTACATTTCTCAGCCTTTTTCTTTACTTAAGTAGATACATGGATCAGTACTTTGTAGTCTTAATCGAGTTGTTTTTTCAAACTTATATTTCACTTTTACTCTAGTAAGAAATCTGTGTGCTTTTGCCGTCTCTGCTGGTAGTGGACAGTGGACTGAATGTTTGAAGGTTGCAGGCGCGGACAGTAAGAGATGGTGACAGCCATACAGGGATAGGTGAAGTTAATGTACGGCGTGGCGTTGTGACATAATATATTGCGATTGTTGATAAAATTACATGAATATTCATATCTGTTTTTTAATCAGTTTTGTAGCAAAATGTCCAGCAACCCCTTACAATTTTGAAGCAACCCCTAAGCCAGGGGTTGTTAACCTTTTTCATCCCAAGGACCCCCTTTCCCAGCCTAAAGCAACTTGCGGACCCCTACAAAAAATAAATTGTGTGTGTATATATATATATATATATATATACTTTTTAAAAACATTTATCAGTGATACATAGGCAGACTTCCCATAAACTCAAATCATCTTTGTAAAATAAATAATTGGAACACCAAATTACATAGTAGCAGCATTTGGAATACTGTGAAAAACTGCATATTATATCTTCAAATTGGCCAACAAATGTTTATCTATTAATGGCAATTAACAATTAAACGCCTTCAGGTCAACGTTTTTATTGAAAAACTCACTTGATATGAATATACAATTGTAAAGATATAAAACATGAGCAGTGTTTGCTTCTTGTCATGCAAGTTTTATAATAACAAATCTATAGTGTGAACTTAGATTATTTAACAGTCATTTTCTTACCTGACAAAATAAAGACTTAACTTGTTTTGGATGTGTGGTTCCACGGTGCTCAGACAATTTGGTTTCGTTACTTTTAACTGTAATCAGGTTACTTGTTACTGACATTAAAAAGTAAGTAATCTGTTACGTTGTTAGATGGCTGATTGAGGCATATGGCGAGTTGGATTACTTTCCGTTATCGATAAATAAACTCAATTGGGCATAGGATTCATTCTTGTTTTGCAGAGAAATTCAGGGTTGCTCATATATGAACCGCTAAGGACTGCGTGTGCGTGTCGCTAGGGACTTCTTATTACATGTTGTTTCTTTCTTGTTTCGTTCTTTTTTGTGTCCATTTGGCTGCGTGGCGGACGAGAAGCGCGGGGTGAATGAAACAGAAACATTATCCCGCTGTCCGCGGTAGTATCCCATCTTAATGGATATTAAAATGTATTAAAAAAAACACACACAAGTCTATAGGCTGTTTCTTGATGATTCGGAATGTTATACACATAGATCTGAAGTCTTTAGTTAACCTGCTCCATTCGGTGCCCACAATCTGGAGTTGGCGCCGCGGCTGCCCACCGCTCTCCAGGGATGGGTTAAATGCGGAGGAAGAATTTTACTGTCCACCTATATGTATATGCGACTAAATGAAGTACTTTACCTCTATATATTAACAAATAAAGGATAGCATGTCACCTTGCACAGCGGTTTCAAAAACGGGACGGCACCACACACAAACACGCAGTTTTATTATTATTACACCACCGACTTTCACTGCGTGTTCTCTTTCTCTTCCTCAGTCTCTCCCTCTCATATCACACACACACACACACACACACAATACCAGATAGAGAAAAGGGAAAGTGACGTATCTGCTGGTGCTCTGGGCAAAGCCAACTTTCGCGCCAAATGTGTCCCGCAGCCTTCAGCGCGCTGCGTGCAAGCTGGTGGAAACAAAGCCGAATACGCAGGTGCACAGGTATAATGGCGTGGCGCTGTTTGGCGTGGCGCTTTGCTTGGTGGAAACCCGGCGTCTGTATGTTTATAAATTGTCAGTCAGGATTCATTAAATTGGTTAACTAATAAACACCGAGTGAGGCAACATAATATCAATGTAGAAACTCATTTAAGTAAGAAAATCACATACCGGGTTCCTTTGAAGTAAAATGTCCAGTCCATGAATAATTAAATCCAATCGGTTATCGGTTTATTTCCAGAAAAGGCAAAATAACAAATATTACAGAAAGATAAACTAGGTTTATCTTCCTGGGCCAAGGCTCCTGCAGGTGAAGAGGATGAATGCAAAGTCCCTGTTTATATATGATGGTTAACATAGACAATTGTAAAGGTGTGGCTTCCGAGCCAGGCGCTTGTTGGCTCTGGAAGAACAGAGATATGTTAATGGAATTAACTTGCTACATCCTGGCAGGATGTCCAGGTGTCCAAGGTAGTTGTGACTCTGAGTTGAGCAGCTGAATTGATGAGGCTTGGTTGGACATGCGAATTCACAAGCCAGCACTCAGCCTCAATTTGTTGGATATGGCATAATATCAAAGATTGTGACATATGGAAGGATTTTCCTTTCACAGAGGCCACGGCCCTCCGCTCTAAAGTCGAGGAACTCACTGCTGAACTGCAGGATCTGCGTATCCGAAATGTGTTCTATGAAGGGGGTATCTCAGCCATTAGTTCCAAGCCTAGAATGGCTACGGCTTCCTCTTTCCATGGGGATCCTCAGGGGGGCGACGGCTTTCTCGCCCAATGTAAGATGCATTTCGAATTACAGCGCAAACGCTTTCTTACTGATTCGTCGCGTGCCGCTTTTGTTACCTCTGCTTTGCAGGGTCTGGCTCTTAAATGGGTTACGGCGTCCATGAAAAACAGATTCTCTCGAGTTACCCTGTGTTTCACAGACATTTTCTGGGTGTCTTTGGCAATCGGGAACACGAAGACGACACAGTCTTTAGACTAGGGGATATCGCACAGGGGACCAAATCCGTTTCCCAGTATGCCCTAGATTTCCAAGTCGTCGCCGCCGCCTGCTCCATTACTGAAGCTTCTAAACGCACAATGTTCACAAAGGGGCTAAACAGTTCTATCCGTCAGGTTTTGATCAACCACTACCCTGAGTCTTTAAACGACTTGGTTAATCTAGCCATTCGAGTCAAGAGTAAGAAGTTCCAACAGTGCGGTAACTCCTCCGCTTCACCTAGTCCTTCTACTGGGTGCGGTGCCACGGCAGGTTACTCTGCCAATCGGGGTGAACCCATGGAATTAGGAACCACTTGGAGTTCTCGGGATAGAAGGCGCTCTTCCACTCGTCCTACCCCGCATTGCGTGTTTTGTGGGGCAACGGGCCATTGGATGGCTAAATGCCCGGAGGCGTTAAACTGGAAGGCCCACTAAAACGAGAGGTGTTGGGTCAATCGTCTTTTGGCTCACCCAAAGGTGCTTCGCCAACAATCCTCTCCGCTTCCTTGTTTGTATTTAACAAATGTGTCGCCTGTGAGGCACTCGTCGATTCCAGTTGCGATTATTCCCTGGCTCAGGAATAATTAGTCCTTCTACCTCTCTGCTCGCTGCAGGGTTCTTCTTTGTTAAGAAGAAGGACGGTTTGCTCCGACCTTGTATCGATTACCGCCACCTAAACGATATTACAGTGAAAGGCTATCCTGTGTTCCCAAGGTAAAACCGTCATACTTACTGTTGTGGATAGGTTTTCTAAACAGATCCACCTTGTGCCTTTGGACAAACTCCCGTTTGCTGCCGAGATGGATAAGATCCTTATGCAGGAGGCGGTTCGTATACACGGCCTTCCGTCTGAAATTTTGTCCAACAGAGGACCTCAATTTGTTTCTTCCACTTGGAAGAATTTTTGGAATGATTTTGGGGTTACGGCCAAATTGACCACTGGTCATCATCCTCAGACTAACGGGCAGTGCAAGCGGGCAAACCAAACTATGGAATCCACCTTGCGTTGCATGTGCCAGGACCGCCCTCGAACCTGGGTAGCAGAATTGCCTTGGGTGGAGTTGGCAATCAATTCCATGACCAACTTCACTGGCTACTCGGCGTTCAAGGCCGTGGTTGGGTATCAACCGACCATTTCTCGGGTCGACGATCCTTCGAGAGACGATGGAGGCCGTCTGCGGTCATCAAGAGGACCTGGGTAATTTGGTGTAGGGTCAGGGCTGCTATGGGCTGGTCTAATCGCAGGTCCAGTCACAAGGCGAACCGCAAGCACCGACCGGCTCCTTCCT
This sequence comes from Bregmaceros cantori, assembly GCA_900302395.1. Classification (NCBI taxonomy): domain Eukaryota; kingdom Metazoa; phylum Chordata; class Actinopteri; order Gadiformes; family Bregmacerotidae; genus Bregmaceros; species Bregmaceros cantori. The sequence continues at coordinate 3,332 of OMKY01118179.1, read as the reverse complement.
ATAAGCCGGGTCAAAAAGTTTGGCTTAGAGCCAAAGATGTTACTCCTGCGGGCTCTTCCAAGAATTTTTCTCCCATTTATTGGCCGGTTTCCGATTCTAGAAATTTTGAACCCGGTTGCTGTGTGACTGGACCTGCCGTCTAACATGTGTATACATCCTGTGTTCCATGTTGGACAGATTAATGTATGTTAATCTATATTTCAGTCAGCCTCGTCTTCGCTTCCTCAGTCAGCTCCTCGATCGTCATGCCTACTGCGCTGTGATTGGATTGCCTGGTTTAAATACTTGTCACGCCCCCACGCCTGGATGACAACATTTGAGTGACATGGTTTTTTTCAACGTTTTCACAGTTTCTCCAATTGATCTTTCCCAGACCCAATTCAGCGTCTAGCGATGTGCAATTTGTTGACGATGCATTGGGTCTGGCTTGCCAGGCTAGGAGACAGTGGGCGACGTACTGCTGTGCGCCGGCATTCACTCTCTTGTACTTTTAACTTTGGTGATCATGGTGGAGAATGAATTAAAGAGGGGATATCACTCTCTCTCTCTCTCTCTCTACGGCGCGTTTGTTTTAGACCCGACCTACTCCAGGTGTGTTTCATGGGGAGGCTATTTTCATGATCCGCTCTAATTCATTCTCTCCAGCAAAGTTAAAAACGCCATGTCGTCCCTGGTGGGCTGAATGATGCCACATCACAACCACAATTCGGGAAACGGCAGCCATCAAGCGAACGGAGGAGGCTCCGACAACAGCAGCAGCAACAACAACCGTCTCTCCCGCCGCGGTTCCCCTGCAGCCGGCCGCACTTCCTGGAGTGCTCCACCAAGCGCGCGTCCCAACCAGTGTTGAGGCTCAACCCGAAACATAACCATGGCCGCTGATCCCAACCCTACCCAGGGCGGACGCAGGGATAGAGTGGGGAGTGCGGGAGAGTGGATGCCGCCTCCACTCCCCACTCTCTCCCTTGCGCTCGCTCCGACAGGGCCAGCGGCCAGGTCAGGGTTACAAACTATCGGTCCAAAGCACCATCGCTCCCCAGACACAATCCACCCGTCACTTGTTGAAGTCCGACTGTTCACAGGCGATTGCAGTGGGTGCATCAAAGTGTTCTCTACACGCTATGAAAATCTATTTCATAGCGTGTAACGTGCATACAGTATGTCAAGAGTATGGCGCAGAGGACCGCGCCCCACCGCCAAACGGCCACTTCCTCAAACACAATAAATAACACACAATACAAATGAAACCTGCTTTTTTATTTAGATAGGAGTAGACACATTGTATAGTTTATATTCGTAATAGTCATACGGACTCTCCCAGTGACTCTGTTGTACCACTAGGGGGCGGCAATTCATAATTAATCACGTTATTTCATGTGATTAATTAAAATTTTGTGCAAGGAAGCACTTCATGATGTCATGAAGGGCTGGATTTCAGAACGAGCCGATTAGCTGGGAGGATCAGGAACGCCCACTTTATGCAAATAGTGTATAGCACCCAGGAAACGGCCCAACTAGACGTTTTCATGGCTAAAATTGATAATTGGCACAATTAAAATACAGGCAACAGTCTAAAAAACGTGTTTTTCATGTCCCTTCCCCTTTAACCAATACACTACAACTCTACCTAAGAGATGTGCGGTGTGGTGTTGCGTGTAAGTAACTACATTACCCAGCATGCTATTGGTTCCGGAGCATGCGCAGTAGAAGTTAGCCGTTAGCCATGCCGAGTAGCACTGTTTGAATGAACCTGCCGGTCCGATCAATAAATAGTTAATATAAGGTTACACGCCTCGTCTGGTTGATTATATAGAACAACAGACAACACATGGTGTCAGAATAGGCCCGCGAGTAGTATCAGACAGAAGATTTGCCGCGGGGAGCCATGGAAAAAGACAAGAAAGACGAGAGAAAGTCATGCTGTTGTGGACGGAGCAACAGGCGGTCGGCCGCGGCGTGTCATGGCGGTGTGGATCTCAGCGGGTGAAGAAGGTCACAGAAGATGATGCTCAACCTGTGAAAAAGCGACCAGTAACCAACGTGCCACCATGGAAAAGTCAAGTCCTCCATCTTGTATGCAATTAACCGGAAATCTTGCTGACAACTGGAAGCGTTTCATCAGAGATTTAATATTTACATTGCTGCAAGTGGAGCAGGGGGACAAGATGAAAAATTGAAAGCACATATTTTGCTGCATGTGATTGGAGAAAATGCTTTGGACATTTTTAATAGTTTTCAATTAAATGAAGACAATATGACGTTGACAGAGTTGATGCCAAGCCAGAACGTGAAGTTTGAAGATTTTTTTTACACATGACCAGAAGCAAGGAGTGCATTTCGATCAATATCTTGCAGAGCTACACACACTGAGCAAAACGTTTGAATTTGGGACACTCAGAGACTCACTAGTGAGACAGGAGGATTGTCTGTGGCACAGTGGATAATGGACTGAGAGAAAGATTGCTCAGAGAGACTGGACTCACAATATAAAAATGTGTTAACATGTGCAGAGCAGCAGAAACCACCCGTTGTTAGGATAATATATGGTTTTGGATTTGAGCTGGTGACATCTCATGGATATGACTAATTATTAGCCAGGCCGGTAATGACCCTTGCTAATGAGGGTTCTAGGAGCTGACGTCTTCAAGTAAATAATTAGGGCCTCTGGTTTTCTATAATTTCATTATGTAATCTTGGCTGCAGGAAGGACAAGGAGCTTATAGTCTGATGTATAAGATAGAGGTATATGATTGACGCTCAGTGTCTGACGTTTCGGTATCCCATGGCAACAGAATGTTACGTAGTGACCACACACAAGGGCTAGACCAATCAATGGAGACTTCCAACTTTGCCCCGCCAAGTTCAGGAAGTATATAGGACATTGAGCTTGGCCTGGGGGCAGAGAAGGAGAAGGACAGACCCAGAACATCTCGTCAGAACAGCTAAGTGTTAGAATAATTTGTTAGACCAGAAAATCTATTGTTAGACTGTAAGAAATTAGATAAGAGATTGTAATTGTAACATGGAATTGATAATGATAATATTAAATTGCAACTTGCCTATTTCTTTGTTGTCTTCTTCTTACTCCATTAATTGCCTTCAGAGTCCACGAATAAAAGAACCGGGAGAGATAAAATGTAATTTAGATTCATAACACACTAGTATGTAGATTATTTAGTTATTATTTACCCCTGTCTGACTTACAGTTCATCATTTGTGCATGTTATTAATATTGTGTACATTATTAGTCAAGTTGTAATGAATGCAGAATACTTACCCTCGCTGTGTGATGTGCGGTTTGCCGATGGTCCTTGCAGTTCGAACTGGGGACT